>JAQGAF010000947.1:0-37748 GCA_034687865.1 Kryphioiulus occultus | reverse complement strand
GAACGTACAAGTGTGCGCACCTCCATAGGGATACACGTTGCCGACCGTATTCGTAAATTTGCCGATCCGTTTTACGTATTACGTATTGCTGATACGGATTGCGAATCCGGACAAGTGTGCGCGCACCTTTATGCGGAATTTCTTGCAAAACTTACTTCCAATGATGGATTTTATGTGTGTTCATGGAAATGACAATGTATTATTTTTAAGATTCTTAGAAATATTAGTCTTAAAAAGAACGTCATCGACAATTTAAAAAAAAATTATTAAAACAGCCAAGTTTTAGAACGTTTTTCATGAAATTAACAACTTCAATGCATGCTGAATTTCTTGTGATATTTATTTCCAATGAATTTCTCACATACATTTTTTACACTAGCCACCCGGCTGCTCTTTATATTCCCCGTAAATGTTTAAGAAATACAGACTATTCTGGAATAAAGTCGCGCTGTTTCCTGCCATTTTTTGTCGCGAATCTCTTCAATAAACTGAACGACTTTTATGGCACCTGATGGCATCATCTCGTTCAAGTTTTGGTATGTGAAAAATTCCACCTTGTTTCCCCGAACTCCTCGCAGCGAGTCAGAAGCGGATGTTTGTACCGTCAAATAGAAAACAAATTAACGACTAATAACAGCACGGACGCGTCTATAGCGAGTAAATTAATTCAAGTATCAAATTCCCCTTAAACCGAGCAAGAAGAGGAATGAGTGGCAATTCCTATTTCAGCAACCAAATTGAGCAGTCACCCATCCTGACAACAGCGAACAAAGAATGATAACGCCTGACACAAAAACTATGTCAAAGCAAAAAATGTCATCTGTGGCTAGAACAGCCCATGTCGAAATTGATCACCCCTTTGACAGTTAGTTATACGCGAAAAAAGATGGCGATTTCCGGGCAAGGACATCGCCACAGTTGATCGAAAAGGTGATGATCAGTATTACTGCGAAAAACGATAAGACTTAGCATCTTGGATGCTTATGCATAATTCAAAAACTGAACTGAGCATCCGTTTGAACCCATAAAAATGTGGTCATATAAAAGCAGTAAAAGCTGCAAACAAAACTCATTAATGCATCACGACACGGCCCTAAAATATTGCTGGCACAAACTGGGTTTCCTTTTCACACTTGGAGAGTCCCACGTAAATGTACGGATAATAAATTGCGTTTCATTCGGTAACAGCTCATTGCTCCACGCTGCGAGTTTGCAAAAAACAGTATAATAAAAATGCGCAGCAATATTTAGGTGCCATTAGAATTTCGCACTACGCATTTTCTACCAAAAGGGAAAAAACTACTCTTCTTCCTATCAATTACGAAGTGCTATCCAAATCGCAGCGTGATTTTTTCCCTATAAACACACGTTCAATCTCACCAATCTCCATGCGAATTCATACCGTACAAGGAGCTCAAATGTAGCCAGTTTGTTGATATCCATGCCAAATGCATGTGGGGAAGCTACGAAAAATTATTTACCCAACAACGATTACATTCTGAGCTCATAAAACCCAAAGAGAAAAAAAAGTTAATTGTGGCACTCTAGGTTAGTATAAACTAAATAACGACAACACCGGGTTGGATGGCCTAGCACTGCAATCTGTAGATATCACTAGCATGTTTACCAACAAAAGCAAAACTCTTTGGTAGAGCCACCGAATTATTTTTAGCAATAGAAATCGTGATATCACAGGCTGTTTGCAACAAGTGTTACAAACACGCCACTGGGCGCCATCCAGTGGGCTGCTTACACAACTTCAATTAGCTTCCAATCTTTTCTCAATGCTGAAAGTTATGAAGTTACAGACGAGCAATTAAACCATGATTGACATCAGGTCACCTCGATTAAACAAATTCGTCCTATTCCTTGCAGTAAGCCTATACAGAAGCTGGACTTGTGTGTGGTTAGGACTCACCTTAAAATAACAAAATTCCCAAATGCGAAACTCAAATTAACATTTTCGAACGCAATAGGATGCACTTGCTGACGAAGGAAAATTGAATAGGAAGAGGCAAAATTCTTACAGAAGTCGATTGCCAAAAAATAAATATTGAAAATTCATCAGTTGTGAAATGTTACTATAGCACTTATCAGGTAAAGAGTGCTCAGGTTAAGAGTTGCCATGTTACTGGTGGACGTTTTGAACCACATCACTTGTTTGATATACGAATGTATTAATACGCCTACTATAATTTCTAATGAAAACTATCATTTTCAATGTTGCGCATTTTACGTTGAATTTCTATTTTATCGCAACTACAATATTATACATGTATACGTGTCATTTTCCAAGTTTAAACGCTCAACAATTACAGTTAAATGGGTATATTTTATAGCATGCTTGAAGAATCCTAGCCAATTTTTCTGAGGTACAAGTGCTACATTCTTAAGCAGCAGCAGTAGACAAGCAGTAAATCGGTTCGATAATGCCAATAGAGAGCATCGTGAAATTGAGCAATCTTAACCCGACACGAATAAACTTCACCTGCTTCGTCAGCCAATTATTAACAGGTGAAATGTTTTGCAAAACAGGAATCGTTTGCTTTCTGATGTATCAACAACGATGGTATGAATGTCCAAAATCAGGGGTAGTCAAGTCATGCCTTAGAATTGGAGTATCTAGATGCATGAAATCAAGTAAACCAATGTACCTTCGAAAACTGACGTAACGCAAAGTCAGTTATTTAATTTGAGCGCTTTCAATGGCACCGTTAATTTTTTCCACAAAATTAGTATTTGATGAATGTCATTTGGGAAACATTTTCATCGCTGTTCAGCTCGCTACGAAGCCAGCAATTTCAGCTCGCTAAACTCCCAAATCGAATAAAAGAAATTCCGCCCGTGTTCATTTTATTACGGGCTCTGACGGAGCAAAACAGTGCAAAAGTGAACCATAAAAGATTGCATTTAACGCTCATCTTACGCCATGCCAAAGTACAATTGAAATAAATGACGTACTTTACTATAAAGAAAGGTTAATAGCTGCGAAGCCTCGGATTACTACCCGTAGAATTTCATTGCAAAAGTCAGGGATGTGAGTATAGGGAAAGGGAGCTTCAGCCAAAAATGGCTGCATTTTGCACCATACAGTTAGGCAGTCCATTTTATTATAATACACCCATACCTTGCTTTACGAACTAGATAGGTTCTTGATAAGTAGGCTGTAAAGCGAAAGGCTGTATAACAAATCATGTTTTAGCATAAAACCCGTGTTAATTCAACAGGATCCGTTCCAATTTAACGAAAGAAAAATTAAATCAATACAATTGTAACAGTATTTCTATTACATATTTTAAAAATACATGAACATGTACTGTATACAAAGTACATGTAACAAACAAATTACAATCTTGAAGAATAGTTGTAATCGGAGGCTGAAGTTTTGTATGACAAACCTGCACACAACTACTGTATATCCGCAGTTATGGATGGCCCTGGTTTAAAAAAATTGATCAAATTCTGTAGTTTTGTCATGTTTTGTCTTACTTTTGAAGTTATAGCATTTTAACACTGGTTTCTTCATCAGGATCAACTCGAAGAACGCAGAATAAATTCTATTGAGTTAAATTAAAAGCAGCAAAGCCACATAATTTGGACCAATGTTTTAAAACAGATTGTCATGATGACAGACATACATGTAAGGTACGACACAGAGAAACGCGTTATATATATATTGTTTCCATTGCCACATATTGATTGCATTGCTCGTTTTAGCTCTCAAACTACTCAAAGAACAAATGTGACATCAGGTATATCACATTTTGCTATGACCTATGACCCGAAATGGCCGTTACAGCGAAACGCCGTATAAAGAGGCCTGGGTGTATCTGGGGATCGCATAACAAATGTGGGACATTCATGGATTTGCATGGCAGCTTGCTAGACATAAGCTTAAATTTCCATCGTTTTAGTCTAGCACATCGCGTAATTACTGCCGATAAGAAACCAATAAGATTTAAATAATTTCAGTCTCTGGAATCTGAGTTTCTCGAGCAACCGTACATAATTCAGAAATTCCCATACCGGTTAATTAAGCATTTTATGCTCCACTTTCGAAATTATATTGCAGATTCTAGGCAGACCTAATTCGCAGAAAATGGCACAATGCATTACTGCAGATAGCAAATTTCGGTCTACAAACTAGTACCGACGCAATTTGCATCTAATAGGCCTGTTGAAAGTGTTATAAACAGCGCCTGCATATGCACACTTACATGTACACTTCCCAAATCCTTCATCGAAAAAACTGCTTTTCATTCTCCACTAAAAACAGCAAGTACTGAAAACAAAAGCCACGTAGCATGGATAATGTGCCCTTCTAAGCAAAAACAAATCTCTCATACACCGACTCTTAAAAGCATAGCAAGCTGCAGTATACATGTACGTTTTAAAGAAACTACCGAAGGAAACAAATGAGTTAAAGATTTAAATTGAATTACTGCAACCGACAAATTCAACGGCACGCATGCAGTCAATTGCATCTAATGAATACCTATAAAACATAACAACTAGGAGAAAATTATGCTTGCAGAAGAAAACCTCCCTCCGAGTTATAAGGGACTATTACATGAACGGATAATTATTGGTTTGGAGTTTATGATTGCATAAATTCGACATTTTGTTCACTTTGTTTCCAAATATTTTCTACCACGTCAAGTCCCTACAAAAGTACAGCAAATACAGAAATTAAATGCATCAGGGTACAATTTCAATTCAATTCAACTCAGCACTATACAAGTCCCACAGCTTTCGCAACAAAATTCCCTGACATTCTCAGGTTGATTTTTTTTTCTCTGACCTTAATTAGTTTCCCCATCATTCAACCAATATTATGTAAAAACCATGCTCTGGAATACAAACAATGTGTTTAATCAATACGACCATTGATTAGGACGCCATCATAATTGAATTTGTATAATACATGTAAATGAAGTCACACAACATACATGTATTACATATATAATGTGGGTATTCACTTTGTTAATTTGGATTTTTAATTAGGCGTGGGTATTAACCCGGTATGTATCCACCTTGGCCGTTTGGAATGCATCAACCTAACCTATAACCCACGTATTTTTTTGTATTTTCTGTAGAAATAAATGTGTCAGTGTATTTACTGCTTAAACAAAGAATTAGTCAAGGTGGATACATACCGGGTTAATAGAAGGAACTGACCTGCCCCATGGAACACGCCATAATCGATAAAATTACGTGACTTTCTAGATCAGAAATCCCCAAAAATCACTAATAAGTTAATCGATCTGGATTAATTTTAAAATTCTGCTGCTTCGTGAATTAGGTGGAATTAACATATTCTCAGCTCCCATTGAACTAGAGGAACTGTGTATTTAATTCGATGTTAAGGTTATTAATATAAAGCCACGAGCCTAAGTAAACAAGATAGGCTAGTAAGGGCAATGAATGCCTACAGACACTTCGAAATTTAATTACGACGGCACTGCCAGTAATCTACGAAACGTAAAAGTTGTCACTGAAATGCACACCCCTCTGATAGCGGGGAAATGAGCGTGTCCATAAAATATGCAAACATTGTGGTGCACAAAGGTCGACCAACGTTTAACTTTGGATTCATTGCTCGCTTTTGCATTAAACGACGAGTTCATGCAAGTTTAAAGTTGTAGAAATACAGTACCGGATTTAAACCATTGGATGTGGTGAAAAATGTGGTGTTAGTAGATGTTATGGTATTGAAGTTTCCCCTTAATTCCAGGTTCATAATACTACTGCGCAACAATTATCACAAAAGTAAGTTTGAATGTTACCATTTTTGTATCATTTTGCAGTTCAAGCCCCTTTAGGGCTAACTAAACGGTATATACAGCCTACATGTATATTTTCAACAATATGTGCAGCTAACTGTTAACCCGAAATTTTCAGGAAAATGGTTTCCCTTGCAAAATGGTTCAAAAATGGCCATGTTCAAGTAACTTCCTTAAGCATGACCCCTTCCAAATCCTACATGTGGAAAAATCAAAATTCGCTGGTGCAACTACAGTAACTGCCTTGGAAACCTGACTAGTAAAGTAAATTAGTAATGGAGAAAATTGTCCACTCCTATGAACAATGAGAAAATTGCAGAGAATTTGTCGAACTCAGTTTTTGAAAGTCTCCCTAAATGCCATCAAACAGCATACAACATGTAATTACTTTATAAGACTAATTTATTACTCCAATGGCCTTTGACAAGATATTTTCGTTCCTTAGAGCTTCACACCATGACCTCACTTCGGAGAATCGTCAGCAGAAGAACTGCAAAAATAGTGTAATTTGACCAGCCATTTCGAAGCATTGTCTTTAATGATAATCCGTCCATTATGATAAAATTTCAATGCCCATCGTCTAAAGAAAGCTGGTCTAAAGTATTTTTCTCAACTGAAGACACTGACTATACACACATGAGCTATGATCCATATCTGAATTTAAAAGATACATGTAATTATTAAAGAATATCACAGAAATATATGTATATATTGTGCCATGAATATCTATTCTCAACGGTCGACATTTGCAGCTTTAATCCGTGCAACAGATTGCATTGTGATATTTGAGCGCTTTCTGCGAATATGATTTTCATATGTCAAATGAGATTACTAGGTATTCGTGGAAATAATTAACATAAACAGATTACGATGAATTCATCCCGTGCATAGAAAAATATACCACACTCCCACCGAATGACATGTACTGGAAGGAAGTATTTAAAGGTAAAACAATGCCAATACGCCCGCATACTGTACAAAACATTGAAAATTTCTTGTGGATCTTAGCAATGACCTTCAGCATATACACGACATGAGTCATTAAATACCCTGTTTTACTTCCTAAGCCAACATACTTTGAAAGTTCATGTATAAGAATGTATGTTATTGCTTTTAAGAAGCTATGTATGTGTCAAGAACCTTTTTATTCGTCAAATTTATGAGTTAATTTAGAATCACCTAAGTCAAGAACTACGCAATTTTCATATACCAGCCGCTATAATAAAACGTATCAAAAACCAGGTTTAAAAAAAACATCAGACCTGCAATTATTTTAAGCTTTAAGTAACCTGGCATCGTCAAGTCGCAGTTCACTGAAATTGCTTTAGGGAAATGATGAACTTTTTGAACTTAACACCTGATGGTTACCATACGTTACCACGCGATGTTCATGTACATACTGTATGTCAGTGCTTCTCAAACTTTTTACTTATTGGTAAGCCCTTTTACTGAAAACCGCTCATAGGGGGTTCTTCTTAACCAATGCAGGTAAAATATTTATTCAGGTTTCCCACAGCTTTAGTAACAAAATCCCCTTACTTTCTCAGGGTTTCCAGGTTCAAAATTTTATTTCCCCTGACCTTTAGGGTTTTTTCATTAACCAATATAAAGTAAAGAGCACCTGCCCTTTAATATGTTTTTAATCAATATGGTCATCGACTATGACAATAATTATTGAATTTTAAGAATAAAGGCATTCCCACAACATCAAATCATTAATGAGCTTTTTTAATTAATGTTTTTAATTAGGAGTACCCAGATTCTCGGAATTTATTTTAATTTGGCAAATTGTGATATTGTCGTAATGAAGTCAAATAAGCTTAGAAGGAACCAATCTACCATATTGGGGTTTTCTTTCATTGTGGAAACACCACTTCAGATCTTACTCGATATGTGAAATACAATAACTTCTAGATGGAGATTATAATTACAAATTAGCTCCTAAGAACATCACCAGTTATTTTAAAAAAAAAATCTAAATTACCCTGACTTTCCGA
This sequence comes from Kryphioiulus occultus, assembly GCA_034687865.1. NCBI lineage: Eukaryota > Metazoa > Arthropoda > Diplopoda > Julida > Julidae > Kryphioiulus > Kryphioiulus occultus. The sequence continues at coordinate 29,968 of JAQGAF010000947.1, read as the reverse complement.
GGTTTTCCAGTCAGTTATAAAATCTCCTAACTTTCCCGGGATCCCCAGATTATGTGGGAACCCTGTTGAATCTAGTAAACAAGCGTATGGCGTGCTTAATAAATATGAAACAAATACCACTGACTGATGACTTTCTTCAGGGTATGTATTGGCAAACCACTTTTACCCAATTTTGGGCAGCTAGCTATGGTACATGCAGTAGCATTAACATTAATTCCCACACTGCGAACTAATGACACACAGCTAGGATGCCGTGGACGAACAACATGTGCACACTTCCAATGACTTCAAATTCTGCTCAATGAATTAAGTCAGAACGCTGAAAAAACGCGGGGATATCCTTCGATGGCCATCGATTTTCCGAGGCAGCTTCAGAATGCCAACTATGGGATAAATGCACGAAGAAAAGACAATGATGACTAATGGCAAATTCCTGCGAATCAGGAGAACGCTGGCGAGATTTCCATTGAGCATTTCCAGTGGTGACTCATTGGACTTCGCAAATCGAATTCTCGATTCAACCCCTACAGTAGCTCAGCATCAGCCCGCGAATTTATAAGACAGCTAATTTATTAGAAGACCGTAAACCCTCATACCAAAAACCAAGAACGAGCAAACCACGTTTGAGCTCAATGAGTTCCTATGGCCAGGCTCTAAACAGCTAATGGATCGTAAAACAGACGTGGCTAACTAGTTTAATGGAAATTTAATGATAAGTCGCCCCTTTTCCCAGCCATGTCGATAGAAGCGTTTCCGGCATCTGCGCATGTCCCAGGATGCGGGCAAAAAAATAATGACATATGTGGGGATTTGGGAGCAACTAGAAAATGCCCTAGTTATTTTTTAATATGCAAAAGCCTACTTTCGGAGTGTGCCTACTGTGATCCCAGATTCATTTCCACCGTCTCTGTCTGGAATATCAAAAAGGCAGGGAAACGAACGGCTGCACATTTTTTCTTCAGATGTATGACTGTGAAGGACAGGTGAATAGTAGATTCCTCAGCATGAAATTTTCCTTTATACTACGTTTTTACAACCTTTATGTAATAACTTAGCCTAACCTGTTTCATCTCTGTCTGTTTTCGACCTTTATGAAATCATAACCGACCTGAAATTTGGTACACAGTCGCCCCTTACCCAAGAACTTACTGACTTTAAACTTTAAAAAAATGCATACGAAATCGCGCATGGTGGACCACAATGCATTACGTTAAAAAACGCAGTCGAAACCGAGTCGTCCCAGAACGTCTTTCGTTTGAACAACTGCTCGAATGTACATGAATATTTCGGCGCCAAAAATGTAAGGTTTTCTTGACGCCTTATTAAAACACGAAAATAAATAAAAAGTTAACTTAACAGTTATTAAGCAGTACGTGCTTTAGTACCAGATTGATAGAAATATTGTCTATATTTGCTGATTTTTATATTCGCCATGTACTGGAAAGTGTAATTTTAAATCGGAACGAAGTAAATCGCGAATAAAAAAAAATTATCAGCAAAAATGGACGATGTCAACCGTGCACTAAAGTACGTACTGCTGAATACCTGGTAAGGCAATTTTTTATTTATTTACGTTTATAAAAAGGTAGTATAGAATAAAATTTAACATGACGAAAACATAAAGAATTTAACTCTGCTTTGCATGGCTGAATCTGCCTGGAAAATATTGTGTGGAAATGCATTACAATTAGAAGGGGAGCAACAAAGACGTTCGGGTCTCCTTCCGAAATATCCTTCAATGTCTGAAGGAAGCTCAGTTTAAATAATGTAACAACTCGGATATATAAACGATGGCCATCAAGAATTCATATGGACGGGCTCGCACCATCACAGATTTTTGCAAAGCCGGTTGGAAAAAGTGCAAAAAAGGTTGGCCAACATGCAGGATTTCTCGTTCTTGTAAATCCGCAGCGATAAATGAGTCATTTTATGGCGGAAAGGAGCCAGTAAATCCAATCTGCTACCAAATAGCGACACCCAAAAGTGGCATAATAATAACGAACAATGGAGGTAATAATGGCAAGAAGGACGAGCGCCTAAATCGTCCATAAAAGCCCGGAATGGCTTGTGGTCAGTCAATGGTCAAAAGCGTATAGATATCCGAAAACTGATAAAAAATACAACCTTGCTTAGGCCAGCTCGCTAGCTTTTACGATTGGCGGCTGACCATCAGCGCCTAGTATGCATAACAATGTCTCTGGCAAATGAATAAAGAAAACAATTTCCTAAATGCAACCTAGTCCGCTAGGAAACAGAAAGGAAATACAAGCACTGTACATGTACGTGTACGTGCATAAGATGGAAGACCGATGACAAAATGAATTGTTGCGAAATACACCTTGAACTAGTCGTTTGTTGAACTGCTAACGCAATACATTTACTAACTTTTCGATTGTTGAACTATACCAGTGCAATTATCTTAGTTCTACTGGTCGTCTACTGGTGGTATTGCAAATTCCATGCCTTTTCAATGACTTTTTTATGACTTCAAAAAATGTTCAATATGCACATTAGAACATGGGGCTGTTCAAGTTATAAGCCATCACTGAATACAGAAACATCCTCTATCTCAGTGATTATAAGATCATTGACCAAAAACGCCATAGGCACCAATTTTGCGAAAATGGATGACAAATGATGGATTTTAACCTAATTTTTTAGTTTGTAAACCTATGTGTATACATGTAGATGTATACATCAAATGCAATAGACAATAAAGTAAATGTCATGACTTTTCCCTGACTTATCACATGAATTTCATTTCATGATGAATAGTAGACACCCTCATTATACGCCATTTTGAAAAAAAAACGCAACCCTGATTATACGCCATTTTGAAAAAAAACGCAACCCTGATTATACGCCATTTTGAAAAAAACGCAACCCTGATTATACGCCATTTTGAAAAAAACGCAGTCTGTATGGAACGCCTTCTTGTATGGAATCTCTTTCAAAGGACGTGCAGCTTGCCTTAAACTTCAAGAAATTCAAGTTTACAGTTATGATGGTGTCCATCCTAATGCAGTGATAATTGTCGATTAAATTGCGTTAATGGATGACACCCTTCTACCACTTAACGACTGCAAGGTACTGAGTTGAATTGAATCTCACGTTCTACGGTTTCCATGACATCGACAGGTGACTGTGCAACGAATCAACTCCTATGCATTTGGTCAAAGTGGGTACACTGAAGAGTCACGTCCCCTGATACACGTGAAGTTTTCATTATCCGCACCAGCTTTTGTCGCTAGTTTCAACTGGTGATGCTGGTGTAGCTGAACATCTCGCAAATTCTACATTCCCCACATCGAATTCCCCTACCTTAATTTCTCACGCTCAAATTACAGTACGTGTACTTTACAATTACATTGTTTAAATTACGTCTCGGGCAAGTGGTCTCAGAGTGAGTAATGTAGCTCCTAGCACACGCTGCCTGATTTCCCCTTAATATAAATCAGGGGCCGGATAATACGATTACCATAATTTAGCAAGTAAATCACGTTTCCCACAATGTTCCAGGAGATTGCCTCTCCAAATCCATCTTCTGTCCCACCACGACCATAGCTGGCCCAGGGCGTCTTTAATATTAAAACAAATTTTCATGCATGCCCCCCTTCGCCATGCACTTTGCTGACGGATGCATTCCTTATCGTCAGCTAAAGATTAACCTCGAGTTTCCTTACGTCAGCAGTCATCGTTTTCGGTCAATTCGCTCATACCGCAAAACCAATGGCGGTTTGCAGATACCATCAGCCTCCAGGTCCCAGCCGCAATGGTTACTTCTATAGTAGGCATCAGGTTAGGAGTGCTCAATTTCACTCTGCCCTCTAGCGGTATTATAGAGCCGATTTTCTACTTGTCTTCAGATGCATACAGTATTATGAAATAATGTTATTACGCGTCACTACTCAGTGTTTTCAGTTATAAATTTATCATAATGTGATCAACAGTTCGGTTAATGTGATCATTTTCACTTATGGAGGATTCGTAAAAGACAAGAAAAGAGAAATTTTGGAAGAAAATGTCTAAAATGATGTTTTATCCGGATATGAATATAGAAAATTTCGAGGAATATTCTTCCAAATTGTCGCCATTCATTGACAAAAATATTCTACATAATAGCTGCGCCAACGACTAAATCTGACATTTATCAGGCTGCACATACATGTACATGTGTGTGAGTCAGACAAAGAGCTCACTGATGAAAATGATTTTGAATGTGACGAATATGAAACGTGCATGCATCTTTAAGTTGAGAAACCACCAAAAAGTGCTAAGATGAGAGAAGCACTAAGAACATTTATGACGTTTAAGCGTGTAGCATACAGTAGATCAACAGATTTTCAAATACAGTAGTCCTATACGGAAAAAAATAGGAAAATTCAATTTAAAAACCTCAGCTATATATCTGTGGAAGTTGGAAGCAAAGACTAAGTGAGTTTTTTGAGCTGGAAATACGTAGGTTCATTTAATTAGAGCTGGATCATTAATTTATATGCACATAAGAATTAAAATTAAAGAACGATGGATCGTTTGTCATTCTTATATTGTGATCAAAACAACCTGGGCCCAACGTGGTCACACTGCTGCGCCACTGAAGTTTCGATAAAATAAGAAAACACAGAATTCACAACATTCAAAATTGCTCTTGTCACAATTTCAATGGTGCAACCTTTGAACCTGAGGTTCAAACGTCCACCAGAGGGCATGTTGAGCACTCTTAACCCGATACGTACTAAAGTTCTGATATACGTCTGATTCCGGTATACGTAAGAAGCTTTTTTTCGGTTGACAGGTGCAAATGTGTCATTGAGTTCCCCGCATAAAACTCGAAACAAACCAATGAAGTAGAGCACGTTTTGTCTGCGACCGAGTTTTTTACGTCTCCCATTCGGAACGCGGAAGATAAAGAGAAGTGGGAGATAGACCCCGGCTGTAAATATTATATCATAGCATAAACGTGGGTATAAATTTTATGCCATATGCGCAATATGTCTGCAATTTCCATTCTATTTAACAGCGACTTGTTTTGCTCTCCGTCCCATCGAGTGGCAAAGCAAAACGGTTTCGGATAGGAAACTAGCCACCATCGAAGATGAGCCATGTCCAATTTTTCTCAATAAAAACCTGCGAATGGCACGTATTCGATGAAAAAATAACCCAAAAAACTCATTATTAAAAAGCACGCGAGTCGGGCTTTGTCCCTTAATGGTACCCTCATTTCTGCGTCATTAAACGAAATTAAACATCGGTTGATATTTTCATGCTGCATGCCCATTCGTTTCATAAACAAACAAAGTAATTAGGAATCGGATTGAGATTCTTTTTAATATCAGAATAATCCCCTAATTTATTCGCCAGTGTGCCTATACATGTAGGCGTAATCCTTCTGTTGTGATTATACCACGAAGAAAGTTATTAGAATGAATCGTGGAAAACTGAATATATTTGGCTAGAAATAATATTTCATTTGAATTCTACTGGTCAAGTATACAAGAATGACACCGGTCCTCCTGTCGCAATTTATCCTATTAATGTTCACTAGTTAGCTGCCTAACCGCCAGGCAATCAGTGTTAGCCTGGGAGCCATTAGGAGAAGCCCACTTTCTATTTGCGCCCTTGGCGGAGTAAAGCATATTCCAAAGTACGGCCTTGCGTTATTAGTTTAGTTGAGGTTAAACAAAAGAAAACACAAAAATGAACAAAATAGGATTAAATCTGACAGTTAGCATATTCGTAGTAAATTCGTAGGCCTATACCATGCAGGGCGGCAAACAAATTCCAAGTTTTGAAATTTTAGGACTTTTTAGACATTTTTTGGAGAAATAAGGACTATTGTAGGACTTTTGAAAACAAATTAAGGATTTTTCCAACTAGTGCAACTTTTAGAAGGCAGTATTTCAATCTTTAATCGTCTCGAGCTTATATTACAATACCATATTAAAATAAAAGTGGTGTCCAACTGCACCTGTACCAAGATAAAGGCTGTGGGCATTTAACTTATAGTACAGGTAGTCTGACAACACAATGTATAGGGCGTTTTAGGTCTGTTTAGGACATTTAAGAATATATTTTAGGACTTGTTTGCCACCCTGGTATACACTATAATTTTTATAATTTGTATAGTAGAATTCAGAGAATTTTTGAAGGTGGGGTTGACTACTTTGATGTAGTGTCTGCTCCAAATGTGCATGCAATCTTTTATATTTCATTGTAGACAAGTAGAGATGATATTACATGCACATCTGGATCACATTGTCTCGCAAGTGTTTTGATAAACTGTCCCTATAAACTACGCCAGGCAGATTCCAATTACAATAACCCCGTCCTTCCGGAAAACCCTGAACTCGTCCAGTGGCCAATCTTGCATTACGATTTAATGAAGGTGCCGAGTTTCCCAATCGCCATAAATCTGGTTAAAATTTATAGGCAGTTTCACCACCGCCATGATGCCTCCTGTCACACCGAGCTTATGTAACTTGCACGTGTAACCGAAAACAGCGCTAATTTCATGGTGTTGGCGCAGCAACAAATTGGAATTTCCTTTCATTTTCTTGGTCATATTGAGTAGCTGGCACCGCCAGTTTCCCACTGGCATTAATGCGATTTTCAAGTTATTTGTTGACACATAATATAAAATAAATATCATTTTGACGTGCATTAATGACTGGAGGAGCTGGATTTCTACTTATGTCTACACGAATATAGTGCACTACTGCATTTCCATTTAGGCAAAATAATGATGTTGTCAATTATCCCGGGTTATTTTCCATGATGGAGCTATAAATACGGGCCCGTTCGCAATAATAAAACGCCGAGTTCCCCTCTCCATTCGTGTTAATATGCCAAACATTCTCGTTATTACAATAATCAATCTTGCCAGCGCCATGTTTTGCATTTTGCAGGGCCAATCATGTGGAGGTGCAGCGAATAACATCTATTAAAATGCCTTCAGGCTGGATACTCCGAAAGTATAATTACGCCTTAACACATGCTCGGCAGTACAAGATGCAGGAGCACTGGAGCAGAATTCGAGAAAAAGAACTTGTATATAAAGCAGCCAATGTCTTTGGGGTTCTAAATGAAGACTGCTGCTGCTAGCATAGTCAACCCTTGCCCATATAACACAAAATTAGTGGTGCATAATAACTCAGTTTGCGATGGACCAGATTAAATCGTGAAATGAGAATGCAACGTGAGCCGAATGAGAATTAAAGTGAATGATTCTGGCTCGCAGCAACAAGATTGGAAGAATTTGAAATCCCATGCAATGTCTTGCCTTAGTCTTGTTTACAAAACGTATTTTTCGCACTTAAGAATAAGATGCTACTGTAACTAGTCGCCAGTGACCCATGCACCCGGAAACAAGTTACCCTGACCACTCTTGACTAGTGAAAAAGCAAAAATATGACATACCAGTGTAAGGGTTGCTGCATTTGTTGCTTATTTTTATATAAACAGGAAATAGAGCACAAATTTTCATAAAGAAACAACAAATTTTGATTAATTTTTTTAATTGATCATTTCATCATGAATTTCTTCTGCATTTTTGATTTTTGTGTAAACCAATAATTTACGTAAAATGTAATGTTGACTTGTTGAATTTCCCTAGAATATTTCAAAATAAATCATTTTGCCTGACGTTTCCAGTATTTCCAGCTCTGGAGGAACCCTGTTCTTGTATCATTACCATGAGAAAAATCATAAATTTATCAATTCTGATCTAATGATTATACAGTCAAAAGATTGCTCATTAAGGGTTCCCCCCAGAAATGAAATGTTCAACTTCCCTGACTTTTCCATGTTTTAGTACAAATTTCCCTGACCACTGAAAATGAAAAAATGTGATATGCCAATGCATATAAAAGGGTTGCAGTATTTGTCGCTTATTTGACAAACAAGAAAAAGAACACAAACAACATTTTCCCCTGACTTTTCCAGGTCTAGGGGAGCCCTGTTCTTTTATCATTACCATGATAACAGATTTTTGATAGAAATATGCGCTGAATAGAATTATAAATTCATCATTTCTTATAAAACGTTTACATGTACTCAATTCGTTCCCACAAAAATTTACCAGCCACAGGTTGTGATCATCGCTCATCACACATGAACCCTTGATGCAAATTCCGCTTTTAACCCAGAAATTAAGAAAATCGTCATTACGACGTGCACGAGTTTTAGTAATCGCGATACTTAAGCCACATATTTTGTTTCTCCCAAAGAGCTTTACGCGTCTAATCCTCGTCATTATTATTGAAAATACATCGCTGTCTGTTTTCAGGCATTTATCAACGTGGCATCTCGAAATATTGCAATTGGCACAGGCTCGTGCAAGGTACGATTCGTTGAGTATGCATAACGTTATTAAATTTCGTTAAAGCATATAATGGAGACATACAAGTTTCGAAATGAGTCCCAAATTTGCAGCGCCACATTCAATATGCTACGATCAATCGCCAGAGTGAATCCCCCTCGATTTGCCATAATGGTAAACACACTTTGCTAAATGAAAAACTGAGATGCACTGCATGTATTCTTAAAGGCACGTATATCAACGATGGCAATTTTATACGCACAGATTTATAAAACTAAAGATTCGATAATCCTAGTTATTGGAAAATGCAATATGCTCTGTTCTGCGAAATTTCTGCGCAGAGCCGACTTCCAATGACTTCTATTTGACCTACATGTATAACCCTTAGTAGCATAACGGCCTGTTTTCCAAAATCACTTTACAGTTCATCGAAGCAATGACAGGGTTACCACTGCAGTTGTAACATGAAATGCTCTGACTTTCCCAGGTCTCCCAGGTTCCAATTTTATTTTCCCCGGAACTGTAGTTTCCTTATCAACCAATATAACGTAAAAAACCTGCTCTTGAACATCAATACTGATTTTAATCAATATTGTCGTTGATCAGGACGATATAATAATTCAATTTTAATAATAAATGAATTCACACAACACTAAAGTTTCTAGGAATCCACTTTGATAATTTTGATTTTGAATTGGGAGTACGCAGTTGCTCGGAATTTTTTTTTTTTGCAAATTTCGGCATTGTAGTAACGAAATCAAATAGAAGGAACCAGTCTACCCCATATAGGGGATTTCTTTAATTTAGCATAGGGCAACTTTACATGTACCTGAAAACAACAGTATACATCATAATCGACATAAGAAATATATGTACGTGTACTTTATGGATGGAAATTTAATTAATTAAAAGTTAGCTCTGACTTATGAAAAAAAAAATTGAAAATTCCCCTGACTTTCTCAGGTTTCCCAGTCACTTAAAATCCCCTGATTTTCCCAGGTTTCCCAGATTCCGTGAAAACCTTGCAATGAGCATTAAGACTGGCAAAATAAAAATAAAAAATATAAAAAACACGAAGTATCTGAATGGCACACAAAGTGCATTAAATCGAAGAAGCATTTCTTCGTGGTAAAATCATGTCTCGGGGCAGGATATCGTTGTTTCTTTAATAAAGTAAGGTAACCGTGATGCAAAAGCAATCCATAAACATCTTTAAGTAAGCGCACCTGGTAGAGATGTATGTCATTCTCACGCATCTCGGTCATACATATATTCTCATTGATGACTTGCATGTTAGAAACAGAAAAAAAATTGAAAACCTGCTGAAATCAAAACTGGCTTTCTCACAAAAGCGAATTAATTTCACTGACTTTCTCTTGATTGGCTACGTACGACTCAAGAATTCTCAGGCTACTCTGTCAAATTCGAGTATAACAGTTTCAAACCAATCCAAAGGGCAGTAAATGCTATTAACGTTTAATCATTACACCAGCACCGAAGCGAATACCTAATAAGCTGAAGGTATAAATATTAATTAACGGAGTGCCCCATTAATGATACAAGTTTGTAATTAAAATAGAAATCAACGGAAATCAATGAATATACTCCATCGATACGCAGTACACGTTTCCAGGCTTGTTTTCAGTAAAGCTGCCATAACAACATGAAAACAAACAGCTCATAAGTGAACATTGTATTTTAATTTGACGTATTTTGGCAAGATAATAATTAAAATTGGGATGACGATCATGTCTTATTGCTGCCAAGTCCTTAGAATAGCATTTACCCAATCAAATGCATCGCTTTTTCCCAGCATGTAAAGAATCCTTGATCTAATCCGTCAATTAGGCGACCATGCAGAATCATAATTAAAATAACTTGATTTTGATGTACGATTAAACAAAAATGGAGAAATTTAACATGGATGCAAGTCATGCAAGAAAGTAGTTTTACTTCTACGACGTCTTATTTCAAACCAATTAAACAAAAAATGCACGTTGAAGCAAAACAAAATTAAAATATTCTAGGCCGTTTTCAAATTGCATTTTCCAATACACATCGCAACAGCAACATGTTTATTGGAAAATGCAATTTGAAACGACCTAAAATTAGGAGAAAAAATTGATTCTTTGGAAATAACGGATTGTGGGAGTCATAGGGAGTAATTTTTCGCAAAAATAAATTCAAAATTCAAAATTTCCAGTAAAATTGGTTCCAGGTTATTTCCTCGTTTTCAAGCCCAGTAGACACCCTGCATGTACGAATTAACATAATCATACCATTGAAAACAATCTATAGTAGAATTAATGCTATGTACTAACATCCCTAATAAAGTAAACAACCTTTCACGATCGAGTTACTCTTATGGTCTGTGTACACTTAATTTAAATCAACTTGTTTGAATATTACGCACTTAAATTACAAACCACATGTTGATGCATCGTAAGAGCACCCATGTGCTAAAGATGATCAATCTAGAAATGCCATCAATTATTACGTACAATACGTAATGGCAAAACAGCGTTCAACTATAGGAGAATCCAACTTATCAGTCTTTCGCAGAAAACCATGGCAGAACGAAGGGCCGGTTGCCGAGGCAACTGCAATCACCTACTTAGACACAAATAGAAGTCCTGTTGCTCGAAATTAATGTATTTGTTCGTTTTCTCTAGATAGTTGATGGGATTTAAGAGCAGGAAAACTGCAGGAAGCTCGTAGCAGAAGTTCAGAGTAAAACACTGAAGGAGAAGGAAATGTTCCTTCTAACTGGCAGTATACATGCAATTCAGCGCGCACCAATTGCATCATCATAAACAATAAGGTAGATGCAAAAACAAAAAAGTGTCCCAATGGGAGAATAAGGCTAAAAATGGGCTAATTTTACAGAGAATACATAGCGCAAGTGAGATCATCAAAGGCGAGGATGTGCGAATGTAATCCAACCTTCTTTTTGTTTTACAATTTCCTATTTAATCCAGCAGGGCAACATAGGGGCAATTTCATTCCTCCAAATGGACAACTGTCTTTTGTCGAAAAGGTACTTCGTCTCAACTAGTCTTGTTCCCAGATCTAAAAATAGTTATCGGTGGCCAACACTTGTAAAGTAATCACAAATTGGATGACTGCAGTATGGCAGAGATGTTGCAGTTTCAACTTGCCAAATTAATTAAGGTAAAACAGACTAAACAGGGCAACTCACAGTAGCCAATGTCCCCAATGTTTAACATATAAGCCCACACTGTGCAGATATGTACATCTCAGGTTAAGAGTAGCAATTTCACTCTGCCCTCTGGAGGACGTTTTCAATCTCATCACTTGTTTGATACTGTATGTACAGTGACGGCAAAATATTTATGTCCAAACTAGCATTGTGATCCAACAGCAAAGTGGAACGAACATTTGGTCGCCACTGTATGTATTAATACGCCATGTGCTGCCAACTATTGCCATTAAATGCGTTTTAATGCTTAAATAAATTAAAAGCATGTTTGCGCGAGCCCAAGGCGATTGTCATTTTGAATTTTGCGCCTAAATTTGTTGTTTTATAGCAACTATCATACGTGTAATTTTCCAGGTACGATTTTTTTTAATTTTGATGAACTTGTACCTTAAAACACTCAGTAGTTACACTTAATTATAAGACTATATTTTCTAATGAAGTACATAGTTAAATCTTTTGGGGAACTGCATACACTGTATAGTCCTAAGCAGAAGTAGACAAGTAGTAACTCGGCTCTATAATGCTTTTTAAAATCTTCAAATTGGGCTTTAAAAGAATATATAATTTAAATCATGCCATCAAGGTCTTAAAAAGCAGTAAATTTGTATATCAGTCGCGACGAACCACCTGTTGGAGATTCACAGGCCCTTACACTGAGCAACAAATAAGCTGCTCGCATATTTGAAATTAATAACCTCGACATTGTTGGTAATGAAATCAGGGGATGACAAGCTTAAGCCTCCACGGATTCCGCCAATGCAGTAAGCATGATCTATGTTCAAGTTTCTTGCTAATTTGGAAGTAAATCCTGGTTTCCCCTGCCCCAAAAAAGCCGCATTAACTCCATTGGCGGTGTTTAAAAATTAATGGTACCCAGCTAATCCTTAAGCACCGTCGAAATCACTGGAAATAAGTCATATTTCGTTATTTGCAGCTAAAAGCCTCTAGGAGCTATTCCGTTAATCGACATTTAATGGAGCGTTTCGATTAAGGCGCCATTCGGAATGCGAGACATGCGTGCTGACACTTTGTCATACAGTATCTTACGAAAGAGAGCTGGGTCCAAATCCTTCAACTTGGGAGATAGAAAGAAAAAATCAATGCGAATCAAGCGGATGAATACTGCATAAGGTGGAATGCTAAGTTTTAAACCATCATTGTCTAGCTAAAAAGTGCAAACAACAGCTTGTCCACGGATTATCTGCACCATGACATTATCATAATATGAAGAATCCTTGCCAAACTTCTAGCGTTTATTTGAACCGATTTGAAACTGAGTAATAACTTCATTTATAAAGCGCAATTTGAAGATTTTAAAAGCATTTTGGAGACGAGCTTGCCAGAGAAACAGCGAACTATCAATCTACTAATGCGAAAAAAAACCCGTATTTTCCCTATTAAACGTGTACGAAACATAGTTGATGACACCCTACATGGCAGGCATAAACTTCAGATTGCTCCACCAATTCCGTGGTGTTCAAGCTGGAAATGACCTCCTTGGACGCAGTTTTTACGAGCGTTTTGAAGCTAAATTTAACGCACTAGGCTCCAACAAAATAATTCTGCTAGAAAAACCTTTTAACGACTTCGTATCATGCGTCATACATGTACACTGTATGTAGTCGATATTTCTGGTGATCAACCAGCAATAAAAGGGGTCAACGAAACCCCTACTTTGGCATTTATTAGAGTTCTGAAAGACAGGAGTTAATTCTTCTGAATTTGCCAATTGTGAATTCCTACTGAAGAAAATAACTATGGAATTAACAATTACTGTTCCTATTTCAATAACACGATTACCTGCCAATGCAGTGCATGTCACTGTCGGCTGAGCCCCTCTTAAATGAATTTCCGTCTCATTTACTCTCACATTATATTCTCAAATTATACTTTCATATCAGATATGAAATCCATATTTTAGCATATCAGTCAGTATGTCTATAGTTTTTATTAATGCACTCAATAACCTATTGGAACCTCGGATCAGCGTGCTCGTGTAATTAATTGTCGATTATACCAAATCGAAGGATGTCACAACCCACCATTAACGATGACATGTAAACATGCTAATGAGACATGTTGACAAATTGCCCCATTACCGTATATCTCTGCCCTTCTTCAGCATTTTCAAAATTCGCGCTATTATCATTTGATGCTAACAGATCAAAAATGAACTACGACAATAAGTGAACTTCAGCATAATATTATTCTGAAGGGCCTTGAAATTTGAGTTTTTTTTTTAAATTTTAACTTGGGGGTCATTCGTGGCAATCTGAGCATTATAGGCACAGTTGTCAACCTTTCAAGTTTTTTAAACTTAACATTTGACTCGTTTTATAGCCATTAAACGTTCGCCGTTACCTCATTTTAGGGGAAAAAATAAATTGACGTGTAAACTGAATATGGAGAGAATGCGGATTTCTTATATTTTCGTATTCGACGGTTTTGAGACTTTCGCATTCTCTACGCCATTTTGTCACGTTTCACTTTCTTCGGATCAGCCTGAATCTCATTACGAGATGGCACCCAGTCCCAGCGAATAAGGTTTAAATTTGTCCTCGAAGCGAACATAGCGAGTCGTCAACCTCAATACGTTTCGGCAATATAATCAATAAAAAATAAAGGTCACATTGAAAACGTTAACGCTAAATACTGGGATCAAGCAGAAATTGGCAAAGTGATATCTTACGAGCTCTACAGCGAGTTGGAAAAGTGACGAAGTGTTAGTTATTCACTAAGTGCAATCCCTTGGCACAATTTCATTAATGTTAAGATTTTCTTCTCCCAACCCAACAATGGTTCTTCAATTGGTAAGCCACGGGAACATGGCCTTATTTTCCGTCAGGGAGAAAAGCACCCTCGACAAGTCAGCCTGTTGGATATTTTCAAACTTCAATTGAACAGGATTGATTCTGAAGGTGCGGGGTAAAACTTGAACGATTTTCACTCTTGTTGGTTGAAACGAATGGCGAGGCAGTCAGTCGTGGTCTATTGTGGAAAATGTTGATTACAGCATGTGTATGGGCAGGAAACCCACTGCACTCCATGGACATATATCCCTGTGGTATTTCATGCTTCGAGCGAAGATGTACCAAAAAAAACGGGCAAAATTGGTGGTCGATTTTCTATTAAAACTGCATGATTGTGAACTCGCAGATGCCACGTATAATAATACCTGTGTGCTCCTATTTCGACAGAGCTCCTTTCTACACATGCCTTTTTTATAAATTGAGACAACAAGGGCAACGCACAAATTTTCCATCCAATGGTAAGCAACGGAAACAGTGCGTGTAGAGAATATTTTGCTATGTTCGTAACAGGAGCGGTAAACATGAACAAAAACATTGTTATCTGAACTGCACCACACAGTGAACATAAGGACGGAAAGCAGCAGAATCATTACTTGTACGTCCACCAGATATTGTTTCATCTGTGGAAACTGGTTGAATATACGTCTACAGTACGTCTACAGTACGTGCTAAATTGTACTCTGCCATCTAGTGGACGTTTATGAACCTAATCACTTGTTTCTTTCCCTTGTAGCATGCTCGTTTGATATAAGAATGTACGCCTAAATTTGTGTATTTTATAGTAGGCTAACTATTATACAAGTGATTTTGTAGGATGAAAAATCTTAGCCAATTTTTTGGAGGTACTATGTACTTATTCAGCAGTACATGTAGATAAGTAATAAATCGTCTCTATAATGCCGATAGAGGACAGAGTGAAATTGAGTGTACGTTTCCCATGTGCTGGTCAGGGCTTAGCAAGAATATTTTGGTCAAAGCTGTAATTCGGTCTTACGTCTTTTATCACTGGTTTCTATACATACTTTCTCTAGTAAAACCAACGTCCTAAATAGCCTCAAGCAAGAGTCTATTCAAACGAAGGCATGCTATAGTGCATTCGGATCAATTATTCCAGATATACGCAACTTTGATTAGTTGCCTTATAAATGGGTTAAGTCTTTGTTGACGACTACAGACCTTTCTACACAATCAAATGCATGCTCGTTTCAGGCAATTTTAATTATTTTTTTGAACGAGTTATGGTACTTTCTTCTTTTTGACAATCCAGTAGAATGAGCAGATGACATAATTTGTATCAATATAACGATTCAAATGTGCGATAACCCGTTCCAGAGCCGATAAACTAATGAAACTAAAAACCTATTTGCATTTGCATGCGTATACGATATCAAAACTGAGTAGGGGATCTCAATACGCAAAAGACCACACTGAGAAAGCGTATTCACGAAATTGTTGTAATTTTTGTTAACCATCGTCAACGACATCATTCGTTCCCATAACACAAATACAGCGTTCCAGCAGCTTTTGTAACAAAATCAACTGACTTTCCCCAAGTTAAATTTTTTTCCCCTGACCTTTAGTTTCGAGCATCTCCATCGACCAAAATAATGTAAAGCAATTACCCTTGAATACAACAGTCCGTCAAGCAGTATGGAGGTATAGAATAATATAGACAAAATTTAGAGAAAAAAGTAGGATATTTGAGGACTACAGGGGAGTCTGGAGGGCGGAATTAAGAGCACTATACATCACAAATGATGAATAGACCATTATTCTTTGAAAATATTTAGTAATATTAATAAGTAATGTAACGTTAAAATAGAATTTTTTTTAAACTAAAAGAAATAATGGATTTTCGTGTTATTTACCTTAAATGCTTTTCAGACAAATTAACATCAAAGGGAATATTACGGCACAAAAATCTGTTTAGCAATAATTTTGAAATGCTGAAGGATACATACCTTCTGGATTGAAATTATAATTAAAAGTTAGAAAATCCCAGTGACTCGATGACAAATTTTTAAAATTCCCCTCACTTTCCCTGTCAGTTACAACTTCCCTGACTTTCCCAGGTTTTGTGGGAACCCTGCAAATATACACATTGCAGAACTTGTACATACTGTAGTAGACATGTCATGTATCTAATGGGTTTCATCGGCCATTAAAATCGTTCTAATCTTCCTTTAATTGTCGGTTTAACAAATTAAAATTTACTGCAACTCGCGAGTCAATTATTTGTCAGAAATGGCAACCATATGTTTATGCATCTGGTGGGGTTTCTGATTCCTGAAAAACGACGAGTTTTCAAAAACCCTGGTGCGTCGCCCATATGCAAAGAGCCATCCGCCATTGTTTATAAAACTTCTACCCGAAATGTTCCAAAATAAACAGCGAACGTGTCGTTAACGTCAAGTCTGTGAACTATTTCAGGCAGGTGCCTGAAAACTGAATCAAATATCTGTTTTGAATGTGATTAGGGCTTCCGTCATGCTACTATTAACGTCCCCCTTCATGCAAGCTGCAAGCAGGTGAGCTAGGAATATACCAACAACAATGGCTATTTATACCGGACTTGTTCTGTAAGTTATAAAAAGAACGACACTGGCCATTTTAGGACACCTGGCCGTAGGGGTGCAGCAAGTCTTGAAAAAATTAAATAAAATGACCAACAGGACTATTGTTGGGTCGGTGTAAAAGGAAATCGGGTCAAAGAGGGTTCAGATTATCATTGAGAGTATGCTTCAAGGCACAGCTTGTGATAAGATAAAATACTGGCTATTAGTGTTCTGCAGACCGTTTTCTTAGACAAAAAAATCTCCAAATACTGATACATATTTCCGCTATTTGCGAGAAGGATGCAAGCTCCCATTAGAGAAGACAATTTCGAGAAATGGTTGGAAATCGAGCTGCCGACAGAAAATGAATTAAACTCGAGTTTTTTAAACTCATTCTACAAGTTTGTGAAATCGCTTTAAAAATCCTCATAGAGCCCCCAGGTGGTCCATGCAACAAATAACGATAGATCTTCTCATCAGTTTAGACAAGCATGTGTGTGGCCAAGTGGTATATTTTTTGGTTTAATTTTTCATATTTTCATATTTTTCACCCAATATTCCTGAAAAAAATTCGCATTTTTGAACCGCGAACCACCTATACAAAAATTGAGAACGTCGCAGCCAAATGGTGGATTTCGGCTCGCTTTTATAAAACAAAATTGCACAAAATCTAAGAGAATGTCGCAGGCGAAATTATAAAAAAAATCGACCAATATGGATTTTAAGTGTATTTTCATGAAATGATTTTAGACAAAATGCATTTTTAAAAATCTCAGAAATACACTGTATTAGTTTCCAAAAGAACGCCAATGCCATAGGCAATTTAAAAAAAATGATAAAAATAATCAAATTGTAGTACCTTCTTATGAAATTAAGGGCCTGATTGGAGGGAAATTGCTCTGTTTTACGCAGGTCGTGTTGTGAAATTCATTTCCAAAGAATTTTTCGCAGACGTTGTCATTTTTGGTATTACAGTGTAGTAGGGTATGGGCACGCCGCCCCTAAACAGTGAACTTCCCCTAACTGCACGTAGGCATTGATGGCAGCTTGAACATCGTTCTGTTTTTCCTATCTCAACCTACAACCAATAGGCATAGGTTAGGCTAGGCTAGGTTTGCAATTTACACCGCATAGCCTATGAGCTGGAAGTAGAAGCCTGCTTATGCGAGGTGTGCACATATCCTTCTAAAACAGCCATTTTATCTCAATTTTTAACATTTTTGAAACAAGTCACAATAAATGTTCAGTTTTCCTACTTCTTCACACTAACCACATGCCTGAACTTCCAGTAAGGGGGCGCTGGGATTAAGACTTGGGAACGAAGACGAAAAAGTAAAACATCTTGACAAATTTTACGAGAGCTGGGAATATACAGGACGGGTAAATGAGGCGCAATAACGTGGTTATCAAGGCGCCGTTTATGCAACCGGTGACTTTAGTCGATTAGATAAGGAAACCAGTGATGCCGTCGATCGATATTTGCCCGAATATGAATAACATGTTTTGACAAAAATCATGCAGCCCACGATTCGCAATCTACCGATATTCAATCACTGCATACAGCGGTATAATTAAAATGTCCAGGTCATCCATCGAGCGGCAAACACACGTACCAGTATGCGAAAGCAAAGCTAATTGATCCACTAATTACGCCAAATTGGTTAAGGGTTGGAGGAGGACAGACATCTCTTGGCCAAAATTATGGCGCACAATGAGGCAGAAAACTCTGCTCAATAACAAGGCCCGGAACTGGGGCTGAGGGCAGCGTCACGAGTACGCTAAGACCAATATTATGACCATATAATTAACTTATCTTTAATGATATTGTTCGCTTAGAAAATGAGCTAGTGTGCCTATAGAGTTGGTGTTGCCAAACGGAAGTATAAAAGTCGATGAGCAAGTGGGGGACGGCAAACTGGCCGCAGTTGCGTGGTCAAAAGATAAGTTAATGACTGTGCAATCAATGTCTGGAAGACCAGTTCCGAATGAAAGAGAACGTAGAGAGAATCCTCAAATGGAGTATGGATGATGCCCATTTCTAGATGCTGCCCTCCTGACGTCGTAATTGACCACATGCACGCTTCTCAGAAAACTTCAATTCCCAAACGCAGAATGACGGCCAGGTTGAAGAAATGCTAACTTCTGATGACGTTGATGCAATTTGAATCATTAAGCAGGATATTTTTACATTGCCTTCCTGAGGAGAGATGCCACTGCATGATTTATGCTGATGAAGCAGCATATCAAAGCTGTCCATCTTCCCTCATTTGTTGATTTCCCTTATGCAAACTTGCGTGCCATTCCCTGAATTTCCAGTAGTGCAGTGGGTTAAATCTAGAATGCTACAGAACTAATTTCATATAGGCTTAAAACAGCACTTATAGTACATATCAGCATAGTGTATATAATATCAGGTTAATAGTGCTCAATTTCACTCTGCCCTCATGTGGACGTTTTGAATCTCATCGCTTATTTGATTTAGGAAGTTATTAATATGCCTACTATAATTTCTAATGAAAATTTTATCGTAATTATGTATACAGGGTCATTTTCTAGATATTTTTTAAATAATTAAGAATTTATAACTAAAAACACCCAATAGTTACAGCTAATAACACTATATAATAATATGCAGAATCCTAGCAAAAAATTTTAGAGATACTATAGTCTAATGCAGCTGTAGACAAGAAGTAACTATCATCAGTACAAATTTACTGATAGGTGATGATATTCCGCATATTCGCACAAACTTCAATGATATCAGTGGTATTACGTTTAGGGTGAAATTGAGCACTCTTTACCTGATACGTTTTATGGTATAATCTCCAAACATTTTTTTTCTCTAAATGGATTTTCAATGGAATAACTTAATATGGATTTGCATCTGTCAAATCAGGGACCATGGATGTACATAAACAGCGAGCATTATCCTATTATACCCCAGTAACTTGATGTATTCCATGAAACCGTTGAAGGGTGATAAGAAATTACACTTGTATGCCTATACGAACTCAATTCAATTCACTCAGTGAGTACCCAAAATTAGGCAAAGATATGCCAGAACTGAAGAAATTCTTGGCAAGTTTAGTTTTTTTTTAAAAGACGACGATTTTCAATCTTATTAAAAGCTTATCATGGACAGCGCTGGTTTAACATAGACGCAAAGATGCACGTACTACACTAGTCTACTAAGCAATTTTCTTCTGAGAAATATCCATTCTATCGTTACATATTATATATAACAGAATGTCGATTTGCAGAGTAACTGCTGGTATATTCACGAACGGTGGGATAGATAATTGCTCATCATGTCACCAATTTTCATAGGCGACATCCCTATCACGTGTCTCCTGTAACAAGTATTACCGCAAAAAAAACTTAATCATTTCTTGGAAAGGAAAAGGGGATGAACAGATTAATCAATGCATGCATGTATACGTAAATGTCCCTGGTATGTGCACAAATGCACATAGGTTTGTCGGTATTGATTGGACCTGATAAAAAAGCTGGGCCAGGCATTAGCACTCAATTTCTTCAGGATTCTATCATGTCTCACGTTGATTCATCTTCTCCCTCCTTGAAGACCTTTTTTCTCCCCTCACAATACACGAAGCTGATTCACAGGAAAAGTCCAAACTCAATTACACAGTGCATGTATTCCCCCTTACGATTTAATAGTTGGAGATGTGACATAGGTGACTACCGACTAGTCAGATAAAGCAACGTAATTGGCCAAGGGAAAACCATTGCGACCATACACATGTAGTTAAAAAACAAATAATTCTATTGAAATAAGATCATTTTTGGTCAATGAATTTTGCCCACCTTCTCCAAATGAGATAATGTTGTAGTGACATTTGAAAACCTCCATGAAAGCTAACTTGAACATTTTAAATAAGGATTTTTACAATTTCGAAGAATGTACATCGAAACGTTGATATACATGTACATGTACAAGACCTGTTATCACAGTTATGGCCAGAGCAAAGACAATTCTTGGAAGAAAATGTCGAAAATATATGTATACAAAAGTTTCAGAATTGATCAGGATGCCTTTTAATCAACAAGCTGATAAGCGACTCTCGGAAATTCGTATTAAAGTCTAAAAGTTTAGGCTATACTACGGCATATTCCCTATGGCTGCGGCTACCCATCTTCGCCAAGGGTAATGAAAAAGTGGGCTTCCCCTTCTGTTTCGTAGGCTGGCAGTGATTGCCTGCGGTTAGGGCAGCAAAATAAGGAAATTGATAGTTTAGCTTACTATAAACACACACAAAAAAATTAAAAAGATAAATACAAAATGAAACATTTTGTGCACAATTGCAGCGGGGAATATACCGCAGTGTCTTGAAAGTTTACAATGAGACTATGCAGAAAATGCTTGTTGGTAGTGGCTATGGATATATACAGCCCTTCACACAAAAAACGTGTACGAAATGAAACTTCAACCCAAATGAGCCCTAAAGTGTCAATTTATGCCCAATCATGCAACACAACCAAAGAGATACTTTTTCCGAGAAAATGTTAGGGGAAAGCGCTAGGAATTTTCATGAATAGGGCGAGAAAAAAGCGTTAGCAAATATCAGACACTGCGCTGAAAGCAACCTAAAACGATTGGCTTTCAAACGAAGTTATTGGGAAATGCAAAAAATCGACAAAATTGAGGTATAAAAATGCAAAATATACCCAAAACTCCCCTCACTCGTCAACCATTCACCATCCTGCATAATGATGCCAACAGTTTTCCCCTGGAGAGAGCAGCAGCAGCAGTAGTAGTGGGGAAGTGATGAAAGCAAATTATACGAAAATGACTTGTGAATACGAAAACTGCAAACATTCCAAAGCTACACTGTACTAGCTGGAGGCCAAATCATCGACGCATACTGTACAGTAACTCGGCGTACAACTAGCCACCTCATGTATGTTGCAGAATTTTGATGTAATCAGCATTAAGTGTGAGGACACCCAAAAACGCTTAATGACCTCATTTAAATATGAACGAGGACTGAAACGTAATCAGTCATGATGAATCAAAGCAAAATACGTTTCCTGGAAGTACTGTATGCACCTAAGGTTTGGAATCTTAGTTGAAAAGATGGAAAAAAACTACATACAGAGAAATGGATAGTGGTGACAATTTTCCAACATTGTCAAAGATCTCGCTAACAGAGTTTATGAGAAATTTGCAGACTGTCATGATGAAATAAAATTAATGTGGGCTTCAACCAGAAATGTTTCTGACGTACAATTGGTATTTGTAAATCTGATCAGAGAATATTGGAAATAATTTCGTACTATCATTTTTAAACTATCATAATCGTCGGTCAGCCCAAGTAAATTTTGAATATGCCAGTCCCTCAGAGATTACATTTTCAACTTCCCTGACTTGACCAGGTTTTAAAGCAAATTTGCCTGCCCCACTCTGACCAATGAAAATGCAAAAAATAGGACATGCCAATGTAAGGAATGCTATATTTATTGCTTATTCTACCTATGCAGAAGAGAGAGAGCACACATTTTCACAAAGAATCAGCAAATTTAGATTAGTTTTTTTTAAAACTTCTTTTACGGAATTGCTAGTCATGCAAATGAATTTCCTTGACTTTTTCAAAGTAAATCAATTTTTCCTGACTTTTCCAGGTTTTCCAGTCTGGGAGAATCCTGCATTCAACACATAACAGCACGCTTCACAATGATCAAACCAACGCATTATTTAAAATGAAATCACATGTTCGTTTTAAATATTCATATTACATTAATGGTCACCCAACGTCATCCATGTATCAGCTTACTATCACAGTACTGTGGGCGTGTGGGCCCACTATTTCAGACGTTCATGAAGTCACGAAAAAACTGTAGCTCCGCAATTACATTACTTTTGAAATCTTACAAACAAGCAAAAATCTACAAGAGGTTAATTAACGCAGAATCCGCTTCCAGGAACTGTAATCTTGTGCACACCAAGCAATTTGCATACGCTCAAGACGGCTGAAAATCTCCATCCAGAAAGTAATTGGCAAACTTGTTCCCTCGCTATTATAAGGTTTTTACGGCACCTTGCCCGAGCAACGTGCAGAAAGTTCGCTTCTTGGACAACAAGTTGTTTGCCTCGCAATTTGCAAATCCCTGCAAAGCACGTCCATGATTCCAGTTTCGTGGAACTAAAAGCGTTTCTCCACTAAAACCACGAAAGGCTATATATGCCTTTTGCCGGTTCCCCAATAATAACCTTTAGCGTATAATATACCCTTCTGGCGAGTCTTCGAATCGATCGCCAGAAATGAATTCAAAGAATTACAAGCCCAATATGAGGCAAGGAGAAGCCACCGGTAATGAATGGGAACAGGAGCAGTGCAGCGTTCGAAAAGAAATATGGACGTATGTACATATACATGTATATGCACAAGGTGGCCATACAAATCAATACAGAGAGAGAGAGAGAGGGAGCAGATAGGAAAAAAAAAAAGAAAAAAAAGATCAGTTGGCTCGATACTCACAGGGAGTAGAGTGAGAAAACCAATTGCTTACAAACGCAGCACAAACACTGACTAAAACAATGAAAAGCACTCCAACACGCCTGGCGGGAAGCATTACAGCCTAATGATAAAAAGCTTAAGAATCGAAGCGAATTTCGATTGATGCCAAGCAGGCTCTGACAACGAAAGCCAACAGCATTAATTTCACGATGCCGAAGTGCGACCCCCACAAATACAAGATTAAATACGTTAAATAATATCTTAATTCGTCTCAGCGTCTCCAGTGACATAAGACGCTTTGGGCCATACAAATTTCTTGCGCACTATCACATCAGGATTAATTGTACAGTAGCCTACCCAGAGCAGGATTGTTTCCAATTGTTTCATGCCCTCACTTAGTTGCTTTAACAGAATGGTATACAATATTTAAAGGATTCTAACTCTTTAAATTTTTTGGGTGCTTATTTTAATAATTTCATTGTATGATTAGCAGGGTCTACTGTATCTGGTATTTCAAATCCCATGACCTTTCAATGACGTTTTCATGACTTCAAATAATTCTCCATGTCTATTAGAAAACGGGCCGTTCAAGTTTTATGTCATCACTATATAGTGATTTTCAGAAACGCTCACTACCACTCTGATAACACTGGCCATGCGTACATTTTATAAACCCAAATTTCATTTGGCGAAGTCTTGTGACTATTATTCCAATAAATTCCATGACCCTGATGTAAATTTCATGACTTTTCCATGACTTCCATGACCGGTAAACACCCTGAGTAGACTCATGGACGTTTGTTATACCCGATTTTCAAAACATTTATGATATTTGTGCCAGACAATTCAAAGGTACTTGGTATACAGTAGCGCCTAAAGTAATGAATGATGCATAAGCAACCATGCGCATTGATGTCATACTGGCAATCTCAATACTGTATACGAAAATTGGTCCTTGCTCTTACAATGATTTGAAAGAAGATTGCCCGCTTACGTCAGTAAATCTGAAGGACGACCACACTGTGCATTCCCAAAAACAGATTCAAGTGTCAGACGTGTACCTGATTTAATTAATTTCAAGGCGAACTGGTACATTACATTCACCTCTGGAGAAACCTGCATGCAACAGCAGTAAACCAGTGACGAAAAATTCGTTCCTTTTTGGTCAAATGTAGTCTTCGATTAATAAATACTGGCTGGAATTAAGGTTCAGAAACAGCATATAGGGTTTCAAAATATTCGCTAAAAATTGTCCCAGTTTTTACTAATTTCGTACTTTGAATGCAAATACTTGAGGTTTATTACTGTACTGCTAATGGTCAGACAATTCGTTACATTATATTTTTGTTGTCATTGAATGTTATAATCCTTTGTAACAACAACAAAATCAGCAGTAGGAAATTTATTTGTTCAATGTTTTCTTAACAACATTCTAACCTCAAATTCTCACCTGATCTTTTGGAATGTGCACGGAATACGACCAGACTAAAATAACAGGATCACTGAAAAGCATTCCTTTAGAAAACTAAAAATCAGACAATACAAAGATGTCATCAAAACACGTCCATTGAGGCAAATTCGCAGTCACACAGTGTACACGCACCTAGTGATGCTTATTTCAGTTTTTGGAACATACCAAACATACCGTAGGGTTCCCCCATGCAGAGAAGAACTTTTCAACTTCCCTGACTTTTTCTTGACTAAAATCAGGTTTGCAAAAAAAAATGCAAAAATACGCCATATGCCAATGTAAGGAATGCTACATGCATGTTTAGTGCTTGTTATAGCTAAACTGAAAACAGGACACAAACTTTCCTAGGCCAAAACGGAAACAGCAAATTTAGATAAGTATTTTTGTGATATTTGCAATTTGATTACAATTTGTACGGAATTGCTTGTAAATCCAATTTCCCTGAATTTTCCTGATTTTCCAGGTCTGGAAGAACCCTGAAACGATGCAATTTCTGTCAGCCATTACTTTTTCAATCGATTTCAGACCGTAGTCCCTATCTAACGAAAATATGTAGATCCCAGAACGGTTCAAAGGGTACGCACAGGCATGTGTTGTCATGTTTCAAAGTTATTGCCATAATGGCTAATATTCGCTCAGGTAATTGCAAGGGAAAGTGCGGGAAGGCGATGCTATATTAGGAGTTAGCATGTCAAATTGCATCGTAAATATACCCACGCTCTTGGGGTCCTGGTATTTAGGAACCAACACGTACACGTAGCTGCCGAATTTAAAATTCACTCGTATACCAGATTTTTCGCACATGTTACAAGCTGGTTTACAGGTACATTCTGTATTACGTCATACACAAGGAACGAACGATTAAAACTGGGTGTTGACATTAACCACGCTATACTGGAATAAAAGCAACGAATAAATTCCCACCACCAAAATGCACAATAGCGTTTGAGGCAACACTTCTCAAGCACAGTTTTTCAGAGACAACTTCAATAATCTGCGAGGCACCCAACTGGACGATGGGCATTTCAAGCTTAATGAGTCAATGACCCTGGCTGACAAGTTATGTTTACAAATAATTCGCACGATGCAAATCCAACGAGTTTCGCCAATCGTTGGTGAAAAAGTTAGCTTTAAGATGCGAAATTATGTGACTGTAAACAGGATTCTCACAGCTTTTGTATACAAAAATCCCCTGTCTTTCCCAGATGGTTAATTAGAACGATATAAATTTTGAATTTGTATAACAAAGGAAGTCACAAAACATTAAAGTATCTAGGAATTCCCTTTTCAATCTGAATTTTTCATTAGGAATTTAAGAGTACGGAGAAACTCTAAATTTATATTTTGGAAAATTTCGACATTGTCGTAATAAAACCAATTATTTGTAGTAATCAATCTGTGATAGTGGAGTTTTCTTTCACTGTGGAAATTGATTCATATATGATCGAGATATAAAATCGATATTCAAAATAGCTTCTAGGTTGCAATTATAATTAAAAGTTAGGCACTGACATTTTGAATTTTTTTCAAAATTCCCCTGACTTCCCCAGAATTCCCAGGTTCTGTGGGAACCCAGTGTAAAGTTTGTAGTTCGAGTAAACTACCATCTGTTCAATCAGAACCTACATCGGATTCAACAATTGGTTTTGCTGCAATATGCCTATGGAAATGAAGCTGTCGCGCTATCACCTTCTCCAAAATCAACACTCGCAACTAATTAAGATGCTTATTTGATTCCACGAGGAGTCAGGTTCATGAGAATCAAAAGATGGTGGTAATTAAATTAATAAGCTGCAAATTGAAGCGAAACAAATGCAATTATCATGGTCGACAGGTACACCAGAGTGCTCGCCAAGGTGGAAGCCAATTTTGGGTGGAAATAATACCTCCAAGTAACCGTTTGCGTGCCAGGATGCCGATGAACAGAAAATGCCATGACAAAGTTTGAACAAACATGTACATGGACTGGCAAATTCCGCCCATTCTTATTTTCCAGGGCTGCACAGTTCGGGAAACATAGGGTGGCATATACATGTACATGTAGGTCGCAAAATCGCATCACCATGTTCCGTGAAAGCTAGGTAGGTGCCTTTCGGCTCACTGCATCATAATTGGTTTACGCTCTTTCATTAAAATGGTAAAATTGGATCAAATTTAATCACGACGTTGAGGAGAATGCAAAGGGACGTCGGCACGACAGCAAACGAAAGAGTGGAAAACATTTTTCGAAGGGTAAATGCAGTTGATGCATTTATTTTTGAAAGCCGCGGATGGCATTTACTTTTTATACAAAAAAATGAAAATAGCACGGCCAGAGGTAAATACAATTACGAGCAATTTGGGAGCATAAATGCTAGGCAGAGGCAGCCAATATCAATTTCACAAAAGAGCCATCGTGTCTGGCCTGAAAAATACTTTGGAAACGTTATGAACCGTCCAACTGGTGATAGCACCTATTGATAAAAAATCGATAACATTCCAAGGACCCATCTGTTCACGCCAAATCGTAATAAAGTGTCTGGCGATTGCCCAGGAGCGACAATGAAGCGTTTTTCAATGTCCACATAAATATTTGCAATTTTTCCGGGCTCGTTTGATGTTACAAGATGGTCCAGCCGATGCGATGACAGCTTATAAAAAGAAACGATCAAAAAAAGTACAGTTCGTACTATTTGCAATTATGTTCCTATAGGTCATCTTGTACGATTGCAATCCAGCTAAAAGCTTATTTTACAAGTTAAATTTTAATATTTTCAGCAGGCATCAAATGGAAGCAAAGGAAAGCATAAACTGGTCAAGCACTAAACATAATGCAGAGACAAATGACATAACGAAATCTACTTGATATGAAATTGCAGAATTTTTATGTCCATGCTTCGATCGTTCAATGAAAAATATTCATGTGATTCGAAAGTTTTTCAGGTGTTTCCAAACTTAAATAGGATTTTCTGAAATAATGTGGCGTATACAAGCGCAAAATTCTATATTCTCACAGACCTCCAAAAAAAATAATTAAGATATTCGCCCCCATTTATGATTAGATAGAGCGCAAACAGACAATACGTTTAACAATACGTTTTTGTAAACTAATGATAGATAGCGAGAAGCGTCTTTTTATATTGTTTTATAGTTTTACACATTGTTTTAAAAAAAATCTACATATTGATTATACGATTAAAGCATTTAAATATCAAGAAATAATTAGAAGGTGAATTATGAGAGCAGCTATACCATTCCTTGGTATATTATGTAGCATTCCCTCTTGTTATGTAAAATGGCAAACAATTTCTTGAAATTCGCTTTCCCATTACGCGTCAACTTTGCCACATCACGTGTCATATTTTAGATTCAACGTGTAACGCAATCTGCATCATCCCAATACATATTTATTAGCTCGAATCAAATCTAGTAAATACTTTTGTACATTATGCCGGCGCACTAGGTACCTATCACTCAAACAGTGTCTGATTTTTCTTTTTTCCCTCCAGTACTTTATCAAAGTGTATTACTGTAGCATCCATTTCCCTCATGAATGCAGTTATACCCGTCACCGATATCATAAATACAAACACAATTGTCAGTCTTTGTTTGAAGAAGTGTATACTGACGTTGTCATAACAACCCACCTTTGCAATTTATTCAAATTCCCTTCGGAGCTTTTGGGCTTATACAAGCCCCATAAATTGATCAATACGTGTAAACAAATTGGTGCCAAGTTTCCACGTTAACCGTTAAGCAATATCACAGCATGGATGCACCTTGTTGGGAAAAACTGCAGAACCAGTAGAACAGTAATACGAGTTGCACGCAAGCCCTGCATTTGCAAAAAT
The DNA here is from genome assembly GCA_034687865.1 of Kryphioiulus occultus. NCBI lineage: Eukaryota > Metazoa > Arthropoda > Diplopoda > Julida > Julidae > Kryphioiulus > Kryphioiulus occultus. The sequence goes on along the minus strand of JAQGAF010000947.1, from coordinate 1,289 downwards.
GTGAAAAATGACTTAAGGCGTTATGAAATATTATTTTGCATTTCCAGACGATTATGGTATCCTCCGCCAATAGAGGAATGGTGGGAAAAGCTCCAAAGAGAAGGGGAAAATAACGATTTCTTCTTTACAATAGCAAGATTAAGGAAACCTGATGCTAGCCCCATCTGACAAACGACCAGTGTAATGCGGACTAACAACAAATCATGGTTTTTAGCTCAGTTACTGACGCTATCATGGTGCTCAACGATGTCAGTGTCTAAGATGACAATGATGCTGTGGCCACAAGAACGTGGGAGTCGTTCACTGATTTCGCAAGGAGAATGTCCCAGACATATCATCAAACAAGGCACGTTGATCTGACATCTTTGCAGGGCCATATTTCTGGCCTTGGACCATGTCCTCCTGTCTGGGCATCAAGGCCTGCATTGACGCAGATTTTTCCATTAAAGCAAAATTTCTCCAGATTCAGCTCATTTGGGTGCGAACAAGTCATTTCATTTCAATACATCTTTCGGAACTTTCCCGGTGTACAAGGGCAACATGATATCATAACTCCAGATCCGTTGGCCAATGTGAGGCGCCTACCAACTACGGAAGCAATTTGGTGAGTTTAAAGAGCTCATCAAATAAGGAGGTGAAAACCAGAAGAAAAAAAAAACCACGCGTTGACGAAACCTCATTGAAATTCAAGTCACAGTTCGTAAACCGGGAGAAAAACTCAATTTTCGAATCACGGCATCTGCTTTCTTCATAATCACCCTGTACCGGTATGGTCTTGTGCTTTGATTGTGCCAACAGAGCACTACGTGAAATTTTCAATGAAAATCACCGAGGCGAGCATTTTTTAAACACCGAAAATAAACGAGCCTTCTTGGTGTAATTGGCATCAATGAAGGGGATTCTTATGCACTCATCGTTTACATACACCAATTTCAGTGCCTTCAAATTTTTGAATTAAACTGGCACAATCAATCTTTGGTAGCGATGGAATGGGAATGCATGGCGTTTGAAGAGCTAACAATCGACACTTGAAAGATGTCTTTTCCGATAATTATAATGAAGTCATATTAAAGTGAAGGTAGACATTGCTTGTCAAAATAGATGTTCCAGGAGGATTTTTCATCGATATATCATTGGGAATGTGTAATGGGAAATTACATAATGCGCTTCGCACATTTCACGCAAAATGAGACGGATGCATTCTACTTCAACACAAAATGCTTGTAATACGCTCAGTGCAAATCAGTCGAGAATATTTGGGGGGGGGGGGGGGCTAAATCCCCAATCAA
>JAQGAF010000946.1:0-37754 GCA_034687865.1 Kryphioiulus occultus | reverse complement strand
AAAAATAACCGCAAAAACGGAAAAAATGGACAAATTCCACGAAAACATTTGGCCAGGTGTAAGGCTCACCCTTAACAAATAAAATTCTCAGGTCGATTTCCCTGTCATTCCCTGGTAACTTTTCAATCATTTTCCTAACATTTACATGATATTTTCTTTAAAGAGAATTATTTAAAGAAAATATGTAAATGTCAGGCAAATGATTGAAAAGTTACCAGGGAATGACAGGGAAATCGACTTGAGAATTTTATAAGAAAAACAGCGGATTTTATCCCAACTTCTTATAAGAGATGATGACTAATCAAATAGCATTTTCCCATCCCTGACATTTTCACGAATTTTCACAAATTCCCTGACACTTTTCCATTTCCCTAATTTTCCCTGACTGTCCAGAAAGAGGGGACCCTGAAGTGTATTGCGAGCGTGTTCTCACGTTTCAACAGAAACTTGATCGACAAAAGTAGAATTGTGAGAAGTGGCTTAAGCAGCCTGAGCGCGGGCAAATCAGCACAGCTTGGCAGCTGTCAGTGATTGCCAGCATTCAGCGGCTGGGCGATCGCTACAGCGAACTTGTTTTCTGAAATAAACAAAATGCAAACAACGAGACGATCGAGCATTTAATTCATTAATCAGCGCAGTGAAGGTTACAGTCTCCTTTTCATCTACGTAATTAATGCATTCAATTTGCTAAAGTCCTGAAGGGAAATTGCAAAGCCCCGTTCCAAAACAGTCGTGTTAAAGCCAGCAATCCTTTTCAGCGAATTCCCAATGGACCATGTTCTGGCTCGTTTGGTTTAATTACTAAGCACACATTAAACTGCATATCAAACGAAGTCCGATAAAAAATGTATTTCTATAGTAAACAGATAAACGCGGGAAGAAGAGTTTCGGTGAAAGTGGACCGAGGACTTCATCAAAAATGCCCACAGAGGACCTCAAAAGAATCTGAGTTGAGTAAATCGGAACAATTGGCGAAGAAGCAGCGGATTTGGTAAAAGATGCAAAGGAAGATAGGAGCGAAGCAACGGCGCTTCCCCGATTGGCTTCCACAGCAGCAATTCTAGCTTTTCAATGCTTTTCTTATCTCTTATCCCTTTTTATGCATGCGGAATGTAAACACGGCTTTGTGCTCCAGTTCCAAATTGCGCCTGGAACTCATTTTCCAATAATAACTTATTTTCAAATTGCAGTAGACCTGCTCTCACACGCAGTCCAGTCTGCAACGGACAGGATGATCGAGGGACGAACCAAAAGTACCCCAACAGGAATCTACTACCAATCCAGGGTTCCCTCAGTTTTAGTAACATAAAATCAACTGACTTTCCCAGGTTTCCCAGGTTAACAATTTTATTTCCCCCTAACCTTTAGAGTTTTACCTCTACCATTATCAAGTAAACAAAACCTGCCTTTGACTAGGACGATAATTATTGAATTTTAATAATAAAGGAATTCACGCATCATAAAAATATCAATGCACTTTTTTAATTTGTATTATTAATTAGGAGTCCTCAGACGCTCGACAGCTGCAATTCCCCTGACTTTCTCAGGTTTTCCAGGATTCCCAGGTCCAGTGGAAATCCTGCCAACCGTCTCAAGAATTAGTTAAACCGTGAAATTCTTTGAGGCTTTTTTTTACAATTATGTAATACAAGTTTAAATTAAATAGAACGCAAATATTTGTGGTATAAAATTTAACGATGTTGTGAAAAATAACCAGCTAACAAATACGGATCTGCCTAAGAAAATTTCACATAAAAAGGTTATGGTTCTCATAAAAATGCAACAAGTTCCAATATTTAAGCTTGACGAGAGACCTTTCAACTATCTACTAAAGTTAGGAAAAATATGTGAGGAAACTACATGTAGTTGAACCTCATTTCAAAATGGTATGTGCAATGGCCATACGCGAATACACGTACATGAAGAGAAAATATTTTGAAAAGTATATTACATGTACATGTAAGCTTATATGTATACTTGACATCAAAACCAGGCATTTTTTCAGAAAACTAAGAAGCTGATAAAGATACGCGTATGGCAATATCTACATCCTAGGCCAACAGAACAACAAGCTTGCCCTCATTCATCGGTATTATTAAAAACTTAAGGTTCGTTTCATCCGGTTTTCTATACAGCCATCCGGCTTTGTCCGCTTTCCCACTACTTTCGAACTAAGCTACAAGTTCATTGTGTTTGTTAATCTCGATAAGGCATATTTACTTGTCAGCAATGGCGGCACGATGGCTTCAGATCTGAAACGCAGAAACCCTGCCAAAACGTGTTCATCTAATGCTTGAAGCCAAACCAATAGAAAGACAATATTTTGACCATAATTACGATAGACGAAGCAGTAGCGATAAAAACTACAGATTGACGTCAAGTAAAATCGAAACAATTAATATTAAAAAACACATCAATTCTTAACAGACCAGAAACAAATGACCCCCAAAGTCACTCAGGCTATTTTCTACTGAGATCTGACACCATGCGATTGTTCATAGAGATAGTCGCAGCATGGTTCAAGGCTCAATGGTTAAACACACCACATAACAAGATTTTGTGAATAAGTCGTAAAATAAGTAATGAAAACGAATTCAGTAATTATATTATTTCGCGTATAGTAGCTAAACTTAGTTCGACTGTTTTCAGCTAATTGATAAACTTGAAACATTTCGCTACTATCATAAATTCGGCACCCATAGTGATGGCACAAATACAACGATTGTAAAATCATTTAATTACATCGCTGGTGCATGACATACATTTTCAGTATTAGATTACAAGAGGACAATTGTTAAATCATCACACTACAAATTCGTAGCAAGCGATGAAAATGTAGGATCGAAATCCTGCAGGGTTCCCACAGCTTTAGTGACAAAATCCCCTGCCTTTCCCAGGTTCCAACCTGGGGTTGCCTTTTACCCATGTTGCAAATAATTCTTTTGTTGGAAGCAACTACTGTATTGTACAGTATAAGGTGTATTAAGAGATTTCGATGAACAGAAGGCTTCCTTGGCATTTCTGTTAAGGATATCTGAAAGTTTTGGAACGAACAACAAGGTGGGGGGAATTTAGACCCCACAGGGTGGCATCAGAGGGCTAATTAGGAGTACTTAGATGCTCGGAATTTATTGAATTTGGCAAATGTCGATATTGTCATAATGAAGCCGAATACAAGGAACCAATCTGTAAATATTGGGGTTTTCTTTCATTGTGCAAAGGGCAATTTCACCCAAAACCATAGTACGGACTACGGTATAATCGATAGATGGGAATACCTTCAGGATTTAAATTATAATTAAGTTAGGGAGTGCCCCGACTTGTTGAAAAATGTTCAAAATTCCCCTGACATTCAGAGATTTACAAAGATTCCCAGGCTCTGCTATATGATACAAGGTTCGAAAGCTTTCCTTTCCAGGAATGCATGGACGACCCTTCGGCGTTAATCACGTTCACCCAAATTGGTATATACGGCATGGCACCATCGGTTTTGGGTAAGCATGAGATTAAACGCCGATTGTGAGCATCTTGCCTCGTAGTTTGCTACGCAATTCCACGCTCCGTTTGGCAAAGCAAACTTTCTTTAGAGGCCCGCGCAATTTCAATGGAAAAATTAGGGAATGGCGCGCATTAATGCAGCGTAATTCCGCATGTAGATGGAGCTGATAGGCAGTGCAAATAGGCGCCGATCAATGGACGCTACCCATTGTCGCCATTTCTAAAGCAGCCTCCCCCATTTACACCCAGCAAGCCTAATCCTTTGTAGCGAAACAACTGCAGTAGTTAGCATCAGCGGCCAAATCGAACTGGTTTGTTTTTTTGGGCGAGAAAAAAAAAACAAGGTGAGGCATCAAAAGGTGCCGCCGTCCCAGGAAACACCGCCACCCCCATCGGTGGGACCGAAACAATGCGGCACCCGCTAGCGAGAGGCAACATTCCTCTACAGGTGTTTCGAAGATCCAGTTGAGGAACAATTGTTTCATTAACTCGCTGGGTCGTTGTTTGTTGGTGGACACTATCTGGCTCATCTGCAGGAGTACCAACCAATGAGTACACGCACTCGCCATAAGAGTATCTCGCAAGTCATCAGTGCAAACACAAAAGGCCCCTCAGACGAATTCCGCCGAAATTAGGCAAACAACCGGCTCAAATTGGTACAACACTCGGCTGACATGGAGGCATTGTGTGCGGAGTCAATCGGAAGACGTCGGGTGTCAGAAGCGCATGCATGGCTTTCTTGACGCACGAAGAAAATGGCGAAGAAAATTCATTAGAAACCACGCGAATGGACTTCGTAGAGCTAAACGCAGTTGCACCACCACGACTAATTCGTTGAATGATCCATAATTATGTTTGGAATACAGTATCTGTAATAGCAATGTTAATCCCAGTCTGCCATTTTAGATTTTTTACTTCGGAGACATCAACCTGTGCTGCGAGTCTTAGAAAAGTTATTCGGTTTTCCGAAATTTAAAAGGAATTTGAAAGAAATATTCCACGCCTGATTACACTAAATTCAATACAATTCAATAAATCCAATAACCACATATTTAAAAAGTACGTGCGGTTTTCAAAAATTGAGACAATAATTCGATATCCCTTAAAGACAAATGTAATTTAAAAAGAATAATATCGAGTTGGAGCTTATTGATATGTAAGGTATTGCTGTACTTTATGGTTAACTCATACACACACTCAATGAGAAGTCGTCAGTAGCGTGTAATTTTAAAACAATTCCACCTCCAAGAAGACATCAAGACATCAGTTCGATATCATTATCTATTCAAAGTAGGATTTGAATAGTCACAATACTAAATTCTAAAATTACAGTCGGGACTGTTCAGCTGTTCTTCAGTACTGAATTTGAACAATACTTGTGATGTATCATTCAAAAGTATCATTGCATGCAACGTTCATAAATTGCATGTTACGTATTATTCGCTAAAAATTATAAACAATGCACAAAAATATAGTCAGCTTTAAAACATCAATTTTGATATAAATTAAATGCAAATTAAATTAAATTTTCAGTTTTAAAATTTGAACGTTTTTGTGGAACAAAGGTTCCATAAAGACGAAATTTAAGGCATGGGGTTCCGAGAAGATTTTATGGTGACCACCAGCTTTCTCGTATTGGCGTAGCCATATCATAACAACGTGTGATTAGAATTTTGAAATTAAGATTAAACGAGCTTTAATTCTTCTGGCCAGAAAGAAAATTTGGGGCTCTATAGTATCTGCAAACACTTATCAAAACTTTTCCTTTCAACTTAACCAACTTTTCGTGCCAGAGCTACCAAGCATGGCTGTTATGGTTTACCAATTCAACTATGAACAGTGTACTGTAGGTTGAAATCATTCTGACTTCGGCAACAAAGTTTTTCTTTTCATTCGTGCATGAGCTGCATTCTATAGATACGGTGGCATTTGTCAGCTTCTTCGCATGCTTAAGTTAAATGAAGATTTGCGCGAGCAAGGGCACGCAAGTAGCTTACGCGCTTTAAGTCAGGAAAATCAACTTTTAAAGTTTTCTGGGTGAAAAAAAAGCAGTGCAAAAAATATTTTCATTTCAGCTTGATGAGAACCTTTGAGAGGATTACATTCGACCATTTCGTATAGGTTACACGCAAACAATTCGCCAACAAAAAGAGAAACTGTTTTCTTCGAACGCATGCAAATGCCGCTTTTTTGAGGAGGCAAAGCGCACTTTTATTTGCATACAGAATTAGGGGCTTAACAGAGTCATCCCACTTTTTTTTTCTCCTTTTTCTTCGCTTTTTCCAACAAGGAGCCTACGCACCATTTTGCCACGTGTGTAGTTTGGGCTTACGGCGCTTCAACGCTGCTTTTCTGCGTCGCAACAAATGAGTGTGCACGGGGCAAATAAATTGCTTTTATGAAATAAACCGTCGGAAAAATTGGACCTGCATAGCACATTAAAATAAAAGTAAAAAATCGAAGCTGTCGAAATTGAAAAGGGGTCTATTATTCCGGCAGCTTTTTCGGAACACAGCCTATATTCGGAGTGCGAGAGCAAACGCACTATAGTGAATGACAAGCAAACTTGAGTCCCTCATAAGAAGATTTGTTTCGTAGATATACATATATGGGATATGACAGATTTCCAGCGCATATCCATTAGTGGCGACTACCATCAACCGTGCGGCAACAATATTAAGGTGGCAAACGCGCATTATTTGCCACAATCCATATGGATTCATAAAAGGAGGATAGACGCCATTATATTGCGCGTGGCAATTGAAAACGGCTTAAGCTAAGATCGGGACAATCAAAGCCTATAGTATATACATGTACGAGCACTTTTACCAGCACTCTACGTGTAAACACGTTTTGCTGAAAACTGACAACGCGGGGAAATTATTTCCTGTTTACGCGCTTAGACACTGAAAATTGGCAATCTACATGTGGCTTATCAACGATGTTGAAGCTGGTTCCAACTCGGAAGATGACGTTAACCATTCTCTACTATACATGTGATAAACACAAAATACATGTAGTATACATAATTAATGTACTTCGAACAAGTTCATGCCAATCAAAACTGTATAAACTGTGACATGCACACTGTATATCAAATGCGTAAAATTAATACAATGTTATTGTATTAAAATAAATTAGGAAACATTGTGGCTGCACTACGTTTTACGCCCAGCTCTGCCATAGACACAAGAAGTGGGCTTGCTCTAAGGGTTCGTAGGCTGGCAGTTATTGCCTGGCAGAAGGGCAACCAAAATAAACTATATACATGTATTTAGGTTAGCTTAGGCTAGGTTACGTTAGGTCAGGTCACGTTGGGCACAAAAAACTGATAAATTGCTACAGCTAGGGCAGGTGTCATTCAACTTTAATCGATCAGTACAGTTGAAATACCGGTATACATGTATTTACACAGTATTTTGTGCACAGTTGCAGCAGGGGATACTGCATAGCGGACTGCATAGCGGATCCTTATTGAAAGTCCAAGTTACGTCTTATCCGCGTCTTAGGATAAATTTCCAATAATTGAAGACGACGACAACATTTGAACGTCTTCTTACATGACTGTTCAACTTCCCTGATTTTTCCTGGTTTTAAACCAAATTTCCCTGACCACCCTAACCACTGAAAACCTAAAAAAGTTGTTTTATGACGTATTTATTGCCAATTTTACAAAACAACAGGAGATAAAAGACACATTTTCACAAGGAAGCAGCAAATTTTAATTATTTTTTTTTAAACAGAATTTCATATTGAAATTATTTGGCATTTCTCATATTCGTGTTAAGCAACCTATGTAAAATTCCTGACATTTTCAACGGAAATCAATTTCCCCTTACTTTTCCAGGTTTCCCAGGTCTGGGGAAACCCTGTCTTATAGCGGGCTTCCAACGCCATTTGTACTGAAGGTGATTTTGCAAAGAGAAAAAAACATTATTTAATGATTTACATGCAGGCTACCTGAAGCTTGACCTAAGCACTCACAGTATGCCCGTGGTGCAAATTGGCAAACAAAACCGAAGTAAGACTGCAAGTCAGGCCTGCATTCAAGCTGTGCCATTTCGTGCAAACAATGGGTAACAACAGAGGGTATTTGAACAGGATTCCTGCCCAGAGCAACCAGCACTACCTGGAAGGTGTCGATATTGTGTCCGATACTTCACTCATCCAACACAAGAACTCGAGCCGAGTTCTGGAGTGTTCTGAAGTGGAGGTTTTTGGTGCCACCAGGTGGTGCCTCTGCCATTCCGGGGCCATTCCGACATCAATTGCGGCGAAGACAGCCGCCTCGAAAGCTGCTAAGCAGGCAGAACACCCCTTTGAAATTGATTAAAAAACGCCTGTGGCTAACTAAATTTATTAGGGTGTAATCTAGCGCCATAGGCCCATTTATTACAGGCTGGATGCTTGTCTTCACCCTGGGAAATCCGTGGGGGGAAGAGGAACGGCAGTCGTGGTGCGTCTCGTAGAAAATCGCGTGAAATTGGGTGGAAATTGGCGCTGAATCCTTCCTTTTTGTGTCTACAAGGGCCTTCTATTCCCTGCTAATGCATCGTGAGGACGAAATTAAAAATCGAGTTAAGATTTTTTACACTCGTTTAGCGCGTGTCAGGTGCCTTGATTGAGCATTCGCAGATGAACTTGGTTTTCCCTGGTGGCGGTCCACAAAAAAAGCGGCGTGTTTTCAGTGCCTGAGCATAAAAACAGTGGCAACACGTACAGTGTACATGTACAGTATAGAGTCAAAATAAAGTGTTTTCGCACGATTTCCACTGCATCGGTCCAAATACGGTACCAAACACGAGCCAAATACACGTAGAAACGATCTGACTGGATGCCAGTCATAAAATGGCGACGTTCTCTTATTTCTAACTATTGCATCTGGCAGCGCTTAAATTATCCAAATGATGCACCATCGGCCCATGTTGGGAAAATGAGAAGGCTGGAATGAAATGAAAGGATTGACGACGTCGATCAATTTTCAATTAAAAATAATGACTGCCAGTTTGGGAATTTCCCCTCACCAGCACATACAACGGATAACTTGACTGTGACCCCTAGCTGACCTTTTAGCGCATATTTTTCACGCTGGTCTAGATATTTCATTTGTTACGAATAATTCCCGTCGTAGTTATACAGCTTTGAAAGTTATAACATAGGATATATGTGAAAAAACTTACAAAACCTAAAAATATCAATTTTTTTAAATTGCAAAGGAAAAAGGCCGATTTAACTTATATTTACTTCCACAAATGAAATTAATTCACTAAGTAACAAGTGACATAGAGGCATTTTTTTCATAAACTATATATTACGGTACGTGTAATATTTAGGTTTTCCAAAGTTATGAACATTTCAATGCTTTAAATTTGTCAATGTATTAATATAACCGAGGGCAATTATGTCGTAAAAGTGTGTAAGTTCGAAGCAATGCCACTTCAATGGCACTGCAAACCCATCAAGCCCCTGTAACCAGGCAGCCCAGCATGACCAAGAAGTTCGCAGTGATTGCAAACATTTAGGGGCCGCGATTCATACATTCACGAATAATTTTTCACACAAAGGAATACATGTAAACAGCTAATAGCTAATAGAAAAGACATACATTTACATGACACCCTATTTATCTGAATATATACGGTATATGTATTGGTAGCCCTTTTCTCGGATTCTTCCAAGGTGGTGTATGTCCTAGCTGAGAATCATGTTTGCTTTTATCCCCATTATTGGTTCACATACCAGTTTGTTTAAAATTGTAACTTATTTTTGGAATATCGCATTGAAATGGACATTACGAATTGCATCCACAACCAGCACTATGAACAACTGGCGTCTCAAACAAATAGAATGGAAGTTATGCTGAAGTTTGTACATGCATAGCTTCAGATGGCCACTATAGATATCAGCAGATGGCGTTGTTCAAGCTGAAAAACTTGCCAGAAAACTCAAATACACCAATAAAAAAGGCAGGATTATATCATCCTAAAACTTGAAAATAGCACGGAGATAGCTTCTTACTCTCGCTGCATTCAGTTTTACAGCCATATTTACAATAATATTGACAGTTAGCCATCAGGCTCGTAAATAATGCGACGATAAGTTTTTCGCCTCCATTTTTCGCGATATCAATGCATAAGCGTGTCAACATCGAGCCCACGAAGGCATAATATATCCTCGAGTGCAAAAAGCTGATTTCTATATATGCGGCTGTATAGCCAGTAAGCCTTCCCACTTGTCTGAAACATAATCATGGGATACAAGCTGACCACTGAAGCAAACTTAAATGTCCATACACTCGCCCGTACTATAGGGTTGACATAATAACGAATATTAGGAGACACTAAACTTTCCCCATAGGCCTATAACTATGCACGCCGCCATGATTTTTAGAGAACTTTATGAATGTTCAATGATGCGCTCCTCCATTGAAACAGCCATTGCCTATGCAGATGGATCTCCAGGCAGGCTGATAACGGCCCAATGCGAGAGTGGAAAATACCTATTTAAAAGAGACTTCATTTCCTCTTTAACGCCTCAATGGTTATTTCAATGATCATCGACGAGAGAGCTTAGTTTGGCGAAAAAAGTATAACATTCAGAGCATCCATTTAGGCCTAGCAGAAACCGAATATTTCAAAGATATCTTTGTACAGTGTATCTGGCCTATTTTTATTTAGGCAAAAGATGTAGTTACGACTATAAATACATTGTGGATGAATACGGCCAGGGGCCTTCCATAACTGATGCTGCTGAAATTTGGCGATTTCAACCATTTCACTTCATCAGATTTTGTCAAAAACTCAAGACCCCTCGTAAATGACATCACGAGGGTTATGTTCCCCCCCACCTTAAACACGATAGTTAAATTTGTATTTAAAAAGTATAAGATTATTTTCGAGCGCTCTTTTAAATTCAGACTAAGTAACGCAGCTCGACAAAAACGATAATTAATGTCTTCCGCATTATTTAGTTTGATCTTCTATCAAACGCCTCGGCGTAATTATCAGGTTTCAGTTCAATCGATCTATAAACGTTGATTACATAAATGATGATGACACGCTGCCAGTATAGCGACTGTTGTTAAGAACAGATATCGATCGATTTTTTTTATTAATTCAATACGTGTACGAGCAAAAACCATAATTAAACGACGATCTACAAATCTTTCTTCAAATTCTCAGCACATATACATGTACTTGCATAATATGGGACGATTTTAAGTAGTGATGGATAAGTGCATAGATAGAGAAGTTTAATTAATGAATTTTAAATGACTTCACACATTCGAGATTAATGCAAAGGAAAACAAACTGATTGGAAACCGTCGCACAGCCGACTATACGAGCTTTTATATCTTTTAAAAGTATACATGTATAAGGTAGACATTTAGGCTTGTAGATATGCATGTGCGTGTATTAGAGGCAAAAAGTTACTTCAGAAACTAATTAACAGGAATGAATGAAATGGAAACCAGAAACACGTGATAAAACATCAAAAATCTGGATAACTAGTTTAAAATAATGGAATTAAAATATGAAAAGTGGATTTGCCCTTCAGAAAAAAAAGTGACTTTTGTCACACAGCATAGTGCAGTCAGTATTAACTCCATTACAAGCATAGAAATGACTAGGAGGGTGGCTAATAAAAAATTGCAAAACAACGCAATGATTAAAATATTAACGCCACCCAGTTGTTTACTTTAGTGGAAAAGCCCATCCAAAATATTAGATAAAATTCCAAAATGTTTTTTTTAGAATTTGAATACCATAACGAGTTACATGTATTATGATTCATTTTCAAATGTTTGCTGTGAGTCGATTATTGCTTGGGCGACGCATATAGTCTGTGACCTAATGGGCCAAAATCGGGTTGGCCTTTATTGACGATTCCATTCTAAATTAAGTTAAACTTGTTCACATGTACATTCAGTATTGTTTGCACGTTACGGTGGGTTTGTTTGGTTAACAAACAGTTTGTATTGTACATCTACGGTATGTTATGTATCTATTTCACCTAAAGATAAAGCTCATCATTATATCCAAAGAATGAAAGCAATTCCAGAGCAAGATATCTTATCTCCATCTTACTCTCATACATCCTTTTGTACTTCTTTTTATAAATAAATCATATATCGTTCCAGCTTATTTTAGTTATAAAACTCTAGTCTGTTTACACGCAAGATCAAGCATAATAGTTGGGCCGCATACACTGAATAGCAAACATTAAAACATAATAGCAGGAAAATATTTTTTTTTTCAAATGCATAAATCAAACTCTAATAACCACGATGAGGGTATGTTTACACGAGCCGGAAACACAAAAGGACTTTTGTAATGGCATTATAGAGATACAAAATAAATTTGATATCAAAAGGACATTGAATAGGCAGGCATGCTCGACTGCATTTTTTTATTTATTTAAATACTTTTTCTTCTTCGTTCGCATCTTAACAATTCTTAGAATTCCCGCTCTACATCTCGTTTTACATGTGGGTATCCAGGTATTGTGAAAGCTGAGCACAATATGCATGCTATAAACACACAAACGGTGGCATAGAAGGCCCTCTCATAAAGACTACAAAAAGTCGGTAGGCAGCGAGAAAAAAATGTCGTTTGGAAAAATGAGACTTAAGCCGGGTTTTGTATCTTTTTCTATATAAACGTTCGCAATCTTTTAACCTTCGAAAAGCTCGAAGAAGAATAAAAAGTGATTACCGACATTTACCGATAGTTGGGTCCCTTGCCCCATACGCTGTATTTTAGGCTCTGGTTATGTACAACCTCCTCCTCCTCATCACATCGCTTGCTTTTCTACTTTTTCTCTTCCTATCTGAATAGTTTTTAATGCCATGCTTTGCCGCCATGATCCTATTAAGGCCCCCGACAATTGAAAAGCCCCTAAAGTATTGCCTTGGGAACCGTGCACAAGCCTGCATTGCTTTTTGCCCTCCCTTTCATATTTGCTTGTTTACCCACGGCATAAAATTGAGTTTCATATCACGCAAAAATATTTGATAATGGCACGAGGAAAAGGTAATTAAACAGGCTGCGCAACTTTGTTGGAAAAACAACATTTGCAACAAAGTTAGCAGAAGATATTTTTGGACGAATTACGAAGGGAAAAGCATAAAAAAATTCAACTTGCGGCTCGTACACCGATCCTGAGATGAAAATATTTATATACTAAATCCTGGGGGAAAATGCAACGATCGCCATTGTTGTGATTTTTTTACTTACCTACCCAAGGCACAAATTTCGCCATTATAACCCCAACAATGCATTCGCTCGCGCCGGCAGAATAAATACCTCAAAAGACTTGCCCCGATAAGAAAGTTTAATTCAACGCCCTCTATGGGAAAAAAATGCAAGAAAATTATACGTCCTGACCTTTCTGCACGTTACCAGTCACCACGTGCAGAAGCCCCATACACGTATGGTCGTTCCCTCCATGTATGTAAACAAAGCGATTGGGCTTATTGTTGTGAGATGAATTGATGCATAAAGGGAAAAAAATTGGATTCTGAAATCCTTATTTGGCCCAGAATCAATAGGGGTGCCATTATCCATAAAACCTGAATAGAAGCGTCTGCATAAAGGCAGCCATTTTAAAATCAAAGATGGCCGTCGCTCCTCAGCTATGGTACGTGTTCTAACATCGTAAGAGAAACTCACAGCACTTTCTCACACACATTAAAGGTTCGAATTTCGTTTGGGGCCAAGTGCCCGTCGAAACTGAGGGCCTCAGCTACCCTCACCCGCTTTCATAACAGGTGTGTTAATTTAAATTACGCCATGAATATGGCGCATTTTTTTCAGCGTGAATCTAGACTGCACGCAGTTAGCCCATTTGAACGTTCCACTTTTTCTCAAAGACTTTCTATTGACATTCGTGCCTCCTTTCAAAATATTACCCTTACCCAGAGGTCCATGAAAAGCTATGCAAATTGGCGCATTGTGCGTTCACTGCTCAGAAAAAAAGGTTTCGTTTCCCCGAAATCGTTTCTATTCATACCAGAGTTTAACGAGGTTTACTCCTCCGCCCCACGTGCAAAACGAAATACAAAAATCAATCGCTTTTTTATTTTCCCCCACTTGAGTAGTATTAAGTATCTATAATCGACGCAACAGCTCCATTGTTCCTGCCATTTACAAACATCTATTCCTTATAGGTAACTGAGGAGTAAATGAAACCATCTGCATGTACCTCACTCATAATTTGGAATTACGAATAATTTAGAGATATTTTGAAAATGGGAAAGTTTATTTGACTAATTATTTGAAAATAAGGTAAATTATTTTCTTAATCTGATAACAATATAACATACACATTACACGAATCCCCCAGAGATGACATTTTCAACTTAAATGACTTTTCCAGATTTTAAAACAAATTTCCCTGACCACCCTGACCAGTAAAAATGCAAAAATATCACATGGCAATGTAAAGAATGCTATATTTATTGCTTATTATATACATGTATCAACAGGACAAACACAAATTTTCATAAGGAAACACAAAATTTTGATTAGTTCTTTATAATTTTCTTTTAGAGAAATGCTTGTCATCTCTTGTTATTTGTGCTAAGCAATAACTAGTCCTGTAAAGAAAATCAATTTCCCTATTCTTTTTCCTAATTTTTCCAGGCCAATTCAATTTCCTTGGCCTTTCCAGGTTTTCCAGGACTGGGGGAACCCTGTCATATATAATTATATATATTACTCTGGAATAAAAACCTGAGAAAAACTATATTTAGTCGTATAACCTTTCACAAGTACATGTATAATCACATATGCCCTCGCAGTGACGTGAGTCTACCTTGAATCCTCCCTTGCGTTTAATTTGCCACCCTGCTCGTTTCGGAGGTTAACCCCCACAGCCCCCTCATCTGCATATAATTGAATAGACACGGTTGTAATTGCAGGCAAATTAGGCCATCAACTGTCTTTGAGTATGCGTTCAGTTGTGCAGCGCCTGGTTTTCAATATAAACAATGTGCTCGGGGTAATTGTCGGCCATCCCCTTTGATCTTGCCACAATGCCCGCTATGCTAATTCAACAATGCTGGCAGAGCTCAATACCGTGCATAATCCTAGGGCATGGGTTACTGAAGCTAATATAACTTCACTCTGTACTGTATCCTGTATATATTTGGGAAAATCGTTCCAACCCATTTTATTCCCTCTTTTCCCCCTTTCGTTTCATCCCCATGCAATCCAACTATGTATCTGGATAGCAAGTGACACTTTGTAAACGTACTATATATGGTTGACCACAATTAATTACAAAATAAATACTGTCAGATATTCAGTACAATATTGTAGCCAAATATAATATTGATACAAATCAGTGGTTAAAAATTCAGAATGCTTGTTTACCTACAAAGTATGAAATAGAGTAGAACCTCCAATGTTGACCACCTCACTACGTTGACCACATTTTAACTGATCAGAACAGGCCACCAGAAGGTGAGCTCTACATGTTGACCACTTGGACTATGACACACAATAGTAATTTACTCCCTGTATGTTGACCAGCGTGGTCTCAACATGTAAAGTCATGGATGATTAACTTTATTGGCTGCTTTCAAAACTTATACCGTACACCCCTGAACATTAACTGTCTCTACAGAGGTACAGGAGTTCATTTTGAACTACTTCAGTACCCTTGCTGTACTACATGTATATTTACAGCTCATTAGCAATACTGGTACTGTATTATCAACATTTTAAAATTCTGTGTCAGTACAAGCCTCGTTCACCGCCTCCTTATGTTGGCCAGTTTGCGACAGTCTCTTGGGTGGCCAACTTACAGAGGTTCTACTGTCTGTAAGAGCTATCCATAAATGACGTAGTATTTCTATTGTCAAGTTACAATCCTCTTTCCCCTTCGTGCTTTTTATGGGGAACCCCTCTACCCAACCAAGCTTTCTACAATACGAGAGACCACCTCTGTACAATCACGATCGTGCAAAACATGAAACTATAAGAAAGTTTTAAATTATTCGATTCCCTATGCCAATCGGGTCTAGTATCCATCTAGCATGCTACTAGCAACCAAACAACTTACGGCTTAATGGACTATACCAAAATAATAAGAGAAATCAGAAAGCTTACCCATTCACCCAAAGTGACCATATTTTGGCTTCAATTTGCATTCAGGCTACAATAAGCGGACAAAAGACCCTGGCAATTAAGACAAATCAGCGGAACAAAGCCCCCCTCGTTAGTTGTAGAAATAGCCAACAGATTCCATTCATTGGGAATGATAATAAACATAATAACGAAAAGCGATAATACGATTGATATGCAGGCAAGGGAGACAAGAGACAATGCATATTTGTCCACGTCAGCGGAGTACTATGGGACTGGGAGATCTATTTAAGTCAGCAGCCCACACAAGACCATAACTTGCAATGCAAAAATTCGACAACAAAGCCAGGGAGACACTACAATAAATACAACTGTCACAATTGGGGCCAGCTTTAAAAAGAGTCACATGATAGCGTATTTATTAGGAGCTTGATTAGTGACCGAGAGAGGGTGGCGAAGGGAGCTTGGGGATTTAATGAATGACGAGGTTAAGATGGTTGCCAACAAAAGGACTGACCTATACGATCTCTGAGGGAGTAGAGGGGAGACTTTTCTACGCATAAGCTTGTATATCAATAAATTAAACGCTCTATTACAATTATTCTTATTGAATAAACAATTAATACCACTATGTCCTTCCGAGTCGCTCCATTGTCCCGATCCATTAGAAGTGAATCGAAACGACCACCATTATCTGGTAGGGAAAACGTCATAGTTGATGCAGTTTTGGTTCTATCCACGGTAAACACTGCCTAATAATGCATTTGTCAATTTGCATTCACGAATAAACTGAGGACTTAATCGGAAAGTTTTTAGAAAGTAGGGCAACTATTGTTCTGGACCTTTAATATCAATATGATGTCGGTTTGTGGCAGCAGTTGAGTTTAGCACGGTGAATTTGGGCATAGTATTCCCATGCTGGTCGACCTCTACTTTTAGCACTGTAAGTGCAATGTACAACCAAATTAACTACGGCACACGGTCCTTCCAAAGGAACAAAAGAACGCTTGGTGTGATTAACCACAATCCACCTATGTCGTCTAAACATGCTAATGTTCACGAAAACATGGAATCGAGAAATAACCTTGACCTATTGGGTGGGTGGACATCCATTAGAATTGACATTTTGATGTCAATTAATGCACATCACATGTGAATAAGCACATAGTAATAAAATCAATCGAGAATAATTAACATTGTGACAAAAGACGATTCAGACGTCTTCAACAGTTCAATGCTAAAGCTCATTTTATCTTAATTGAAAACAGTAAACTTGAAGGAACTGAACTGCATCGAACACTCGCTTCTTCATGAAACGAAAGCATTCTAAAGACTGCTTCATCAAACAACAATGGACACCGCCATCTTGAAAGTGATCATCAGTGGTAAAAGTTGAGCTTCAAGAGCTGGGCAATTTGTTACCAGAGAAAACAGCGTAACTCCTCATTGGCAACAATGTGTTTTAATTGGGCTAATGTCAAAAGAATAATCGCACGCTGAAGGCTGCAGGCGGACCCCCACGAATAGGACAATAAAACGAGCAATTGAACCGAGGCCATGACCCCGCATCGTGGTGCATGGGTGGGTGGGTGTAGCGTTACATCGATTGTCAGCGAATTTAGGCCATGTTTCTGTTTGTAAGCGCATGCATGAGACTGAAGGATAACAACACCGCATTTTTGATTTGAACTTAAGATCGCGTATCTTCAAAACATTGTGCAGGACATATACCCACGCACTGGGCCATCACATTTTTTTGGAAAAATTGTAAATTTGGCGATATTTGCCAGCATTGTTGTGTCAGCTCAGCGCCAACAAGACAGTGAAAAACTGTCTCACGCTCATTTGCCTATGCCGAGAGAACGAAAGTTTTCTAAATCATATAACAAGCATTGCAGTGTAAGGTAAACTTCGTGAAAAGGCGAAATTGACTAACACGGTTGTCTTGTTCGTATTACAAGTATGTGTATCGGAATTGGAACACCTTCGTTAATGAATTCCATTAAGACGTTGGCTGATTGCATCGAAGCGTGCATAACGTTCATCCACACATTCTTCTCTCCATTACCTTTTTCAAAGGGGGTGAACTAGATTGAAAGGCCCGTATCAAAATGCAATTAATGGAAAAACACACAGCCAAAGGCGCAAAACAAATAGACTTTTTTCAAACGCACGATTGCATATACAACTTAGTTGATTGCGTTGAAGCACGCAGAAAAATATACAAACAGATAGACGTCATACAATTACACAAAAACCATCTGAAAGCGAATTTTTCGTATAATATAGTTTGGTCATAGTCGATTCAGGCAGCTAGAAAACATTGCGACCAATTGGAGTCACCCCTGCTCTAAATGCATGAACGTATTGGATTGCTACATGTATTTTTCACTCAAATGGTGAAGACTGAAATATTTCGATAATCATGACCCTCCGCCCCATATTTTGCTAGGTTTATGAAAACAAAAGGGTTTATCATATTCACGCCATAAATTAGCTAAATAATTCATTCAGAAATGTTATAAGGTTCCAAATTAATATTTTCATATGAACTTTTCATATCATCCAGAAGTTCCCTATCCGCCATTCTGTGTGGTGTTATAATATAGCATAAGAATTGTAGGTAGATCTTCTAAATAAACTATACTCGTTTTACTTAATCTTTATGAAGCTTTCATGGCTTTTTTGATACATGTACATACTGTAGGCACCTACGGAAAAACGTACATGTAAATTCTGTATCATCTTTATCATTTTATGCTCCACGAGTAGAGATCCCATAATGAACACAACGCCATCTATTGCACACTTTATGACTCAGTTTTGTCCAAATTTCAACTTCTAAGCAGTGACGAATAGCAAAAAGGAAAGAACCTCAGCTGCCAATACCGTCTTCAAATTCCCGCTTTTCATCGACTGCTTTGTTTACCCGTCACCGGAGGGCGCCATGTAGCAGACCCAAAGGCGCTCCCAAAATCCTTACTTCCACATTAGTTTGGACATATTCTTTTTGAAAATAGTTCTTTTAACAACTAAATTGTACTTAAGTATCATAGTTGATTATGTTTGAGCCCATACACATGTATGGCTCATTGCATCAACCTATAGGATTAAGTTTAAAAACGCATGAAACAGAATAAGCTGTTACTACACACTAGCTTATTTCGAAGTGGATTTTCTTGTTTAACGTTCAGGCATCTTTAATAAAAAAAATTAGCCCAGGTTTCAATTCATCGCACTATAATAACCCTAAAAAGCGGTCATAAACCAGAAATGAGGCGACAATAACTTCGACTAAAACAAGTTTTTGATAGTGGTTGCTACCGAATTCCCTTATTAAACCTGTTTGATTTGCGTATTAAATTAAACAACGTTCTACAAACCTAGCATTAGTTACTGTTAATGAATGTCACGCCTTTTTAATATCACCCTTCTATTGTTTTCTCTGAGACAACTTAAAATCAATGCAAATAGTTATTCAAAGAAATAGAAGACATGTATAACGTGCGGGTCTTTTCGAATTTTCTCCTTTGATCACTAAATTAAACAAATAAAACAATTAAAGTAGCTTTGGGTTCAACTTCTGCCCTGCGAAAGTATTTTGGCCATACACAGGAAATAACGAATGTATGAGAGTACAAATAAAACTTCAATACTCGAAATATAACTAGTCTGGCTCTATTGAAAAAAAAACACCTTCCCCATCAATCTAAATACATGTATATGTACACTTGGCAGAACTTTAAAATCAGTCCAATCATGTCTCAATCCATGGACATTTTTAGCTTGAAGGAAGTCGAGACATTCTTGGCGTCCTTGTGCGGAATCTTAACGTTTATTCCTAACTTTTATAGCCATATCGTTGAATAAATAAAATTGTCCTAAAAAACACGTAAACGAAATCTACATGTATATAGTCGAACAAAGGCGCAGGCCGACAATATAAAAATCAAATTGCGACTCACCGCCGCATCATCATTCAAGCTGTTAATCGGTATGCAGTGTCTAATTTACCCGTAGGGGTCGCTTTTCCCAACGTCAACAATACGTAATATATATTGCAACGTTTCACAATAATAAAAAAACACCTTTGAGGGGTGGCAGAAAGAGGGGTCTATCAGACGTGACTGTCATAGGCCGTTGCCTAAAAAAGGGAGGATGAATAGGGGCAGGTAAATTTGGGAAAAAGTGGACATCTTAGCGAAATTTCGCGCTTGAGTGGGGGTAAGAATGGCCAAGTGGTTTCCCTTACATCTCTTCAAAGGACCTCGATTCAATATTACGGAACACAATTTGGCGCCCATTGTCTCCTTCGTGTAACGAATGGCGACCCCCTCAATGGAGTCCCACTCCCTGCTTATTATGGCCTCAGTTAACCCCTACTCCCCATTCCATAATTCTTAAAATGACGAAATTACCAGAATTACGAATACAGCCTAGGGCCATTCTTTACGCCTGCTCGCATTTTCTCAAAGGCAGCGACTGGGATGCGCCCTAGTGTTGATATCGTCAAAGCACCAAACGCTATGGTGCATTTTTTATTGGTTAGGCATACGTGGTTATGAAACCCAGGAAAATGCAAATTAGGTAACTTTCCCATGGGCTAATTCCTATAAAACGCCTTACATATTGTCGTGTGGATGCCATGAATATTTGTAAAGCAGTCGACAAAGGTTTAGAAAACAGAAACTTCTTCGTGTTAAAGCGCCATAGAGGGCTTTACGTAATTCTATAAGAAATTTATCATACCCATACTCCAACCTATAGCTAACAGATGGCGATTTTTAAATAGAATTGTGAGGAAATAGACGGAAGATTTATGAAACGAACACATTAGAGCACTACGCTGAAATGTTTTTCAGGGCTATTCAAAGTAGTCTTTAATAAGGGAAGAAACAAATTTCAAAGTGCTATAAAATTAACAGTATATTGTAAATACATGTATATGTGCATGTCAAGGGAAATGGTATTGAGAAACGTGGGATAAAATGCGTCTGTCATAATAGCAATTCGATTTCACGTTCTGTTTACATGTATTCCTGATAGTTAGTTTACTCTATGAAATCTCTGAATAGCGGGAACTCAATGACAGTTTACTCATGATTTCCACCTTCTGAGTAACCGACGACACCCGTGTATATACTTCGAGCACATATCAACCGTCATCCCAATGCACTGTTTTGATCCAGTGAAATATTTGACGTTACTTACAGTATATTCAATATTCTTTCATCACAACACTTTATCCAACTTGGAGAGCATATTTTCTAGACGCCAGGGTCCAAAAAATGATAGATTTTGACAGATATTCAAAACAAATCATATTTTAGGTTTGAAAGAAGACGAGGATGGCGATGATTTTGCATAATGCCGAAAATAATCGTTAATGAAAAGGGTTATCGGTTAAACATCAGAATTTTCCATAACAGAATAGTCGAAGTATCCCCTTCTCACCGTTTACCCATTCATTCCCCATCTCATTCGTTTACCAATTTCAAAACACAACCTGGTCTCCAATACGTTTTCAGCAAAAAACACATAATTCAGATACAACTTTTCTGTACTTTTAAGATTTGTCTAAATAGAATGCAGCCATGTCTGACACGTGCCTCTAAATTTTGACTCGGGTCCTGATGCGAAATATTAAGATTGCGAAAGATGAAGAAGATCGCTTACCCTGTGTGTTGGCTACCTTCGCAAACACGCGAGTGAATTTAGTCAGCCGACATTCAGGAGCGCAATTCTGTATGGGTCATTCCCAAAATCGCATTTTCTGTTGGCACTCAACAAGTAATTGCAAATAGATTCGTATTGGCTACCTCGACATTTATCCCACTTTTACATCATTTGAAAATCAAATTCTGCCTGTTCAATGCTTTGACTTCTAGGAATCATGATGTTCGCAATGTCATGTTGTCTCTGACGATTTTTATTGCTGCCGAAACTTGCACGACTGCTGACTACTTCAATTTAAACAACATCAGACTTTCTCCTCAAATCAGTGCTTCATTTGCAAAAGCCGTGCTACTTGACTTATTCCTACGTGATATTAACGAAGCGCAATTTTACAAACAAATTAAAATACATGTAGTAGCCAATTCGGAATCCAGAGTTCTTTTTTTGGAAACACCTGGTTGCGTGTAACAATAGCTTCACATACTTGTTCGTGGCAACAATTGCAATCTTCCTGAGGAACATTTTAATTGCCGGTTAAGGGCACGACCTGCGTGTTAAACATTTATCTTCCTTTTGTTCTTATAAATGGGACTGAAAGGAAGACCTCACCGCCCATCACCAAAGATTTACGCATGCCGGTAGTTGTATAAATTTCGCACTTACCGAGAAAAAAAACTCCATTATTAATCGTCCCAATCTTATCATTTGATAAGAAGCCCTTAATTATCCCGTGCCTCTACAAAGACGTCTAAAATACTTTGTAGTGCAAATGAAAGCCCTGGACAGATTCGCGGCATTCTTTCGTCGGAGGCGAGAAAAGGTATTCAAAGTGAGACCTATCAGGTGTTATGTTAATTATCAATTGTGTTTCCATTGTGGCGCACAAACGTATAACAAATTGCCGTTTTGGCCTTTCTGCGAGCCAAGCATGGGGCTGGAGAAAAGGGCGGTCATTCTCGGGTCTCCCCTTGCGGGTCCCCCTTAACTTCCACATTAAACCCCCGAAGAATAGCCCATAATGAACCTTTTTTCGACCGAATGCGCGGCCCGAACCTGAAAGGGTTACGCCTGCTTACAAAATACTGAAAGATGGAATGTGGTAGGAAAATTTGGGCGGAGACCCACCTCGACCAACACAACAGCGGGATTGCAGCGAATGCCATGAATGAAAAAAAAAGACTCAATGAACAATTGATTGAGAAGAAGGAGCAAAAAACCATTGAAAATGAGGAGAGACGAAAATTTTAAACTTCAAAAGTGCGAGAGGTGCCACCTGGGAGAGATGCTGGAAATGGGCGTTCTAGCTCCCAAAGTTTTCGAACTCAAGGAAATTAAGGTCCAATAATATTGTCTGGCAATGAACAAAACGCATTGGCGACATTATACAAGTTTTATGTTCTCTTTATAGTAATCCCCACGTCCGTTTTCAATGGGGTTTGTTTAAAAATTAAGTTAATGTAGCATGCCAGCGCTTTAGGACGTGCAGGTTAAGGTATCAGGTTAAGAGTGCCAAATTTCACTCTGCTCTCTAGTAGAAGTTTTTAACCTCATCACTCTTTTGAAATAGGAATACATTAATATGCCTACTATAATTTCTATTGAAAACCATGTTAACACCTGCCGAATTTGCACATGCCCGATTTGAAATTCTTGTGCCTAATTTTGTGTAATATTATAAGCAACCATTATAGATGTTACTTTCCAGGAGAGTTTTAAATAATGGTGAATTTATAACTTAAAACAGTCCACAGTTACACATAATGATTATTTCAAAATATATGAAGAATCCCCCAGCCAATTTTACGAGGTACTATACTCTTATGCCGTAGCAGACAAGTAGTAAATCGGCTCTATAATGACGCTGGAGGGCAGGGTAAAATTAAGCACTCTTAATCTGGTGGATACTATAAATACTTTCCGCATGCCAACAACGAGATCAGATGATTTAAAAAATCAGCTAAGAATATCCACTGATTTCCTACGAAATAATCCAATTTAAGGAAATGGATTCGATAGAAGCTGCCTGCCATCTAGCGGCCACTGACTGAAATTTGTTACAGCCAGACATTGGTTTAGCTAAGCCATGGCAGTGAATGCAGTGAGAAAAAAATGCGTTCAAAAAGTGTATGCAATGCAGTTGATAAGGCCATAAATCCTCGTTGGATAATTTCGACGATACCTGTAGTCATCAGAGGGAGTTTCCTCACCATGCAAGCCTACCTTAGACGACTATTCATGCGCGTTTCCCTGGATTAAACGTGCCTAAGGAGATGGATTCGGTGTTTGTCCCCTCGCCAATTCCAGCCCTTTTCAATGTCATGCCCCAGCCTGTCTTGGTCAAATATTCAGAGATAAGAAAGGGTTATTTTTCGATTTGCTTCTGCACTGCAAACAAGGGGCCCTCCACAATGGAGCGGGGAAGGGTGAAAAACGGTGGGGATGGTCATGGATTAATGGGGGGCAAGAATAGGGAAAGAAAGGGCCAGAAAAAGAAAAGAATATTTTCACATAAGGTAAACGAAAAGGGTTATTACATAATAGAAGATGGTTCCCGGTGAGGTCATGGAATATCCCATCGCTTTTAACCTCATGTGCGTGGATAAGAATCTACTGTAGGAACCCTGGCGGTGCCATCATGGGAAACGCAGGAGGTTTTCAAAGTCGAGTTTCTAGGAATTCACGAAGACTTATTTCGATTTTGGTATGACTGTTTTTCTCCTTCGAGGACTCAGGACAGACGTTGAAAAATAAATCCATCAAAGATTCGGAATGTGTCAGAAAAACTAGTTATGACAATCATATTCGAACACCATTGTGAGCAATGCCCAAGTTCTTGCAATGACAGTTTCATTGCCAACCTTCGCTTGGTAATTTCTTCGGAAAAGATGCTGACAACAAATATTTCAGAACATCATAAACATTGGAGTTTCCAAAGTAGAAAAACAAAGTAAAGCTTTCAGAAAGCCTGCTGTAGTTTATATATCTATTTATGTAAAAACTAACAGTGCTAAAGTGATCAGGTACTTACAGTGCATGCACTTCAACGTAAAGCTTTGAGAAGCACACTGTTGTGTACCGGTAAACATCTGCATTATGAAAACTGATAAATATGACGTTAAACTGATCAAGTGATCTAGAAAGCCATCCGCAGTATAGACACGTTTCTTTATGAAACTTTATGTACCTGCAGTACATAACATGAACTTCAAGGTGCATGCTTTGTCGTCTAGTCCCCTGCGATTGAAAATGTTAGCCCATACATGTTACAATTTGTAACAACCTTGAAACTGGTTCAAATCAGTTTTATGGTGAGTGCATGCTGTTTGCCATTCGACCATCAAAGCCAAGGTCCATATCATTTACTAACATGGTGGAACGCAGCAACATGGCGACTATAATGCTCCATGAATTTTTAAGCTCGAAACTAGTTCACTTACATGTAGCTAAGAGAGCATCTAAGTTCTATTTGCATTTTCCCATTCAGTCGGCGGCGTAAAAATCACTAACTTTTTGGGTTAAGAGCAGCTCTTCCGTCCGAATGGATGCTTTTTTCTTAAAGCTCCAGGCATCGCAATTTCTCATGCTTGTTGCACAGCCATTGTTGGTCGTCGGATGACTCGCATACTAAGAAAAGTTAGGGAGATGGGGCCAAGGAGGACGAACTGAGCTCGCGAATGACCTTTGCCCTCAACCCTTGTAGGCCCTGGGTGAATGGGAACCTGGACCTTCCAGAGCTCGTTACGTGCATGATGAGACACAGCCCTTGTTCCGTATCAAAGCGAGAACCCAAAAGAACAAGCTGAAGAATACAAGAGCAGTAAAAAAATGGCAAGAAAAGGACGCAAAAAATGCTACGGGAGGCTAACAATCGTTTCTCATTTGTCACGTCGCTAGTTGGAGCGTTACAATGCCAGGTAGGGTGAAATCCACGCTGCAAAAATCCCCAAAAAGGGATTTGTTTCAATAGGGTCACATCCATCGTATATGTAGAATCGGGCGGGAAGGACCTTATCAGTCATCGATTAAGCTAAGAATAAGAAAAGCGCCTTGGAAGATGAATGACGCACGTACCACTCTTCATTTCGTTGGCCAACTTTCAAAAGTTTAAGATGGACTAAAGTGAGCATCGAACTCAACTCAGAATCCAGAAAACTCAGTGATGCATCTATATGCAACAGTTTACGTCGAATTTTCAGGTTCATGGTGCAGGCAAATACGTGCGGTGTTAACTTACTGTATTTAACAACTGTGATCTTCACAAAGCTGCACTTTTTATCATTGCTTTTCTGTTTATTTCTATAACGCATTTTTACTGATTCTCTTCGCATGCACCGCGAAGATCAATGCTCCTGGGGTCCACACCCAAAAATGTTTGCCTAGGTCAAAACCTTAACCCTGTCACTGGTCGCTGCCATTGTGCTCGGAACCTCTGCAGTGGACAACAACAAAGTTCAGCCACGTAGGCTCCAGCGTTTCATTCAGCAAAGAAAGGGTTTTTTTCCAGTTGCCCGAAACAATGAAAAGTACAGAAAGAAGGCTCTTTTCAAATTTTCAAAAACCACAATAGCTGGATTCTCTGAAAGGAGCCTTGGCATTCATTAGGTCACACTATTGAGAAGAACAAATTCAAATGCAAACCTCGTCCTACGCCATGGCAGAAACATTTCTTGAAGAAACCGCAGAAAAAATAACTTTTTGCTTGTTTTGAAGCCAGCACTTTAGTGTGCATGTGCACCAAGTCTTATCCGAAATTTGAACGCTTGTTTGCAATTAATTCCAACCGCAATAAAGTGTGCATGCTTTTTTATAGGCGCCATTAATGAGAATAGGGTATACGACACTAAACTACATGTAGCTATGCAAGTCAGTGCTAGCATTTCGTGTCAACTGCGGGGAGATTAGACATGGTTTTAATTATGTACGATGAAGGCAATATACAAACTTGTTATGAAACCGACTTGTTAAGAAGTCAAGAAAAACTTTAGCTTTTGTCGTACAACCTTTCGTAAGTTTAATGTGCATTTCAGCGGTTGCAAGTTGTTAAAACGAAATGCATTCTGTGACACGACGGTTTCGAATGTATTTTTTAATGTAATGCATTATGGGCCACGATGCACAGTTTCAAATGTATTTTTTAAAAGTTTAAAGTTGTTAATTTCTTTGGAAAGGGGCGAGTTTACTCCGTAAACGTTAAATGAAATGAAATGTTGGGTGAATATAGAAGATGTGTATCAAATTTCATTTCTTTACGACGTTGGCAAGTCGGTTATAAATGCTTTTGTAGAGGTCGAAAAAGACGGAGATGAAACACGTTAAGTTAATAATAAAGGCTTGTAATTACCGCGCCATATACTTTCGTAACAAACTGTAATGTATCCTCTGTTTGTACTGTGGAGGTCCAGTAAATCGTTACGGATACACACTTGTGTAGCAACTGTACTTGTACATGGAGTTTGGAAATAAAACCTAACAGCAGGACTGGCACCGTATGCGAGCCGATTCTACCATTGGCCATTAAGAAACGTACACAATACATAAGTAAGGGGTCAATATATCACGCAGGTTGCATTTTCAGAATGGCTTTCATAAAAAACGGACCCTCATTAATCGCAATCCCTCGGTAATGCATAATATTATTTCCTAAGCATTTTTTTCTTGGCATTTACTCAGCAAGGTCTTAAACTTGGCTGGCGCATGCATGGGTTGGCACTTTGTGCAGCTAGCGACTTTCTGCGGGGGGAAAAGGCAAGATGACAATGCCCCAGTGGCAACAGCCAGGAGGCCGAAGAAAAGCAAAATGAGTAATTCTGCGTGATGGGAAAAAATGTGCCCAAAAAAACAGGAGTAAAAAAGTCGAGATTGTAATCTGTATAAAAGGGTCTTAGCCTTGCAAAGGGCTTTAATCTGCATATAATGAAATTCCTCGTCAACGGACAATTAATGGGTTGATCCATGGCGGATCCATGGCCCTCTTCCCAACCCTCGGCAGCCCCCCCTAGCGATGAAACCGTCGCGCCAATCCACCATTAAAAGGGGTTTCACTAACCCGTGCATAAAGCTTGGCATTGAACATAAAAGTAAATACAAGCCATAAATGTAAATATGGGGATTTCACGATCATCCAACTAAAGAGGCGTTCCATCGAGGCTTAATTCCCCGATTCAGAACAGCCGGAGCAAGAAGAAGAAAAAACTATATGGTTGAGATTAACCGTGGCCATCTAACAAAGGCATTTTAAAGAGGGAGCCATGACATTGTGGCGCAATTTTTTAGTAAAAAATCACTTAAGACAACAACTCGGAGTGGAACTAGATTAGTCTTTCCGATCTGGTTTAATGCACTGGTCTCTGTTATCTGGTTTCACACACCCTTGTCCTTTCAATCTGGCTTACGTTTTATCACATTTTGTATGAGAAAGGTCCATATTGGCGGGGTGCAACAGGTGCAGTTCAGAAATCATCAAACCAAAATCAATGCATCAGCTATACATTTTCAGCGGCAGCATCATGGTGCCATAATCCTCATTGCCTCGCACTGCATTCAACGCCATTCATATATTCGACGTATATGTTTGCAACACACTGAAGGATGATGGTAAAGTATTTCATTCTGCTGCTAAAATAGTAAATTAAATGACTTAGCCAATAATACAGATTGTCACTTTTATAACATTCAATGGTTAAATTCCCGAAGAAGAAAAATACGTAATGTACATGTATAGCTAGACTAAATTTCAATGCAAATCCAACGCCATAGTTATGTGTTTTTCCAAAATTACAAAATGGAAATTTCATTAAGAAGGCAGCCAGGTCCTCATTCCTGTTTATGACAGAGATGACTGGGATATCGGAGACATCTGACCTCGTCCACAGTTGCACAGAGTATATAAAAAAACCACGGTTACAGCTCTAATTTTAGTCATGCATGACAAGGTGCTATAGGGCATTCATTGTCATGCAAATCGACCCAAAACGTCGCCTAAACCCTTCGGGCTCAGGAGAATTCAAGACCGCAGTGAGGTACTGTTAAGGGGCCGATACCGACCAAACCAACACAGTAGATGGCATGAATAGAGCACTGCTGCACTAGCATCACCTTGTTGCCAGCTTACAAAATTCTGTCAATCCATGCTCCTATCAATGATACTAAAACAAAGCTTCGTAAATCTTTAATAAACAACATCAACGTTGGAAATGGCATTGGATTAAGCTGTAAAGGCAGTCATCCAAACAAACTTCTACAGTAGTTACTGTTCATGTAATTCCAGAAAACACAACGTTGCACAAACACTCAATGAATTCAGTCAGAGTGACAGACACATGCCTACAGTTGAAGAAATCAGGAATCAAATTCTCGAAAGGTCTTTAAATGAGGTGGGAGGGTAAAAAGTGCCCTTTGACTGCTAATCAAAATCTGGCAAGATACCTGCGCCTGGCCTAATGATGGGGGCCCAGTGCCACGAACGCGTTTCCCATGATAATGGGCGCCAGCAGCTCCCCCTTTTAGTCCGGGCCAAGAGAGACATTAGGTGACATACAGGGCCATGGCCGAGCGATTGTGCCCCGACAAAAGTTTGACGATGTTCATTTGTCAACCTTGGGCTCACAAAAGGACGCTTTTTTGGGCTTCTGTCCCTTCGTCGAGAGGCTGCTGATGCAGTCACCCCCAGAGTGAGTGCACGTGGGGGCAGAGAGAAAGGTGTAAATTGGTATAGAGGGCGTTGGGGGGCCCTGCCTTAACCCTAGCTGGCCGTAACCTAAGCCGGGGCTGGCCTTTGCCTCCTGGATCGCATTCCGTCCCAGACTGGACCATTGTCATGCAAATGGCTGAGAAAACGCTCATTCGCTTGCCAACCGTGATTTCCTTATGATGGATGATGTAAACGATTGTGAGTGCACGCCTTTTGTGGGTTCTTAGGCCAGTCTTTGCTATTTCTCCGCTTCCCATGACGGCAACAATGGCGCAAAGAGAAACCGAATGGAAGATTCAAAAGAGTTTAAGTAAGGAGGAGGATGGAGATGAGGAGTACACCGGCCGAACCAACACCTCGGCCTCAGCGGTCAGCACCAGAACTAGAAACGAAGATGGTGACCTGCTCTGAAAATCTGCCAACATCTTCAGTGGAGTAATCCTGTTGCCAGTGATGCTGTTCTTTGCTTTCGGATCATTCAACGTTGCAAAAGCGAGACCATCAATGTCTTCAAGTCCATCACAACTTACGGAATGTTCACCCCAAAATTTCTTGTTTTACATGTAAAACTGAAATGTGTTTTGTAACATTTGCTTATTCACAACTATACACAGCTCTCTACATACCTCAAAAAATGATGCTAGGTAACGTTAACAGCAACTCGTTTTAAATATCTCAATTTTTGGATTTCAGGAATATCCTGCATAATTGGTTGCACCTTAAATGTATTCAGTATTTTAAAGACGTATAAAAACGGTAGTGTAAACGTCTTTAACGTTTATTTGCAAAAGAATTCTGTTGCGAGCAGGGAATTTCAAATTGAGGCAATGAAAGTTAAGCTTGCAATCAATCACCAATGAACGATTGGAATGTGATAAATTCTTTATGACAATATTCATGATTTAATCAAACACGGGTAGCAATTTTAGAAGGCATAATTTGAAATTTTTCTCCCATTTATTCAATATACCATTATGTTTGCAGATTACATTTTCGCTTTCGATAACAATAACACTTGTAAATTCTTAGAAGTAAAACTTGAAAATTAATTAAAATTGGAACATATGGAAGTGACCAATCATTGAGTATATATGAAATCTGTATTACAGACTTGACTTGATGGTCATCATGTCCACGAAAGATCCAGACTTCAAAGTCAAGGTGAACATTGAAGTCAGACCTAATGGTCATCTGGGCTGATCGGGCCAACTGGCTGCAGACTTGGTGCACATCTAGATTACTGGACTTGAGGCTAATTTTTCATAAAGGAAATGAATGTGCTGTCTTCATAGCGGGTAGCATCATCTCAGTTTCTTAGATGCTCGTGAATTCTTAACATAGAATACTTGTACGGTTGAGCAGGTTGGGCTCATGGAACTGGACCACGATTGGTGCTGTCATGTATCGGGAGCAGTTATTCCGCTAAACAGCACATGCCTGTGAACCAAAGCAGAAATACAGGTATATTGAATGCGCTCTTCCCTGGCGAATTTAGCGTAAAATCAAGAAATCTTACACTTTTGATAAGGACGTAACGCACACATGAATTAATTCCGAAAGCTACCCTGAATAAGCCAGGAAATTTAAGATGGGTCCTGCAAGATGGAAAGCAGCGTACCACTGAAAAGACCATGTGCAGCTCCTTTCTGCTCAATTTTGCCCAAAATCTTAAAAAAGTTGACGGCTTCGAGATAAACGTGGCCCACCATTTATCAGGGCCCACCCTTTGAGGAACAAAAAGTCATTCTTTCCAGATTCGCCTTATTTTGATATAACTGGTTCCACCAAAAAATCGGGGATAGTATTGGGTTTGAATTGTCAGTGGAAAAAAATCCTTGCCGAATTACGGATTCCCATGGAAGAGGACCACCATATCGAATTTCTGTCCCGTACGCCTCACTGCCATTGCCTCCCCATTCACTGCCAATGCCTCCTGGTGGTCTGCCTGAAGAAAAGGTGCGTGGAGGGAAACCTCCAGAATTGGGAGGGGGAGGTGGCCAGGGGCAGGACTTGGCAAGAGGGGCTTTTGCCACGTCAAGTTCATGGATTTCCAAAAGGACTTGTCGACGTTTCGCTCCGCGGGGGGGCACTGATTGTCACTGTCCACTTAACATGTGAACTCACATCCCTGAATGGGACAAACAGCTGCTCGGACGTTTCTCTCGGTGCATCCACTTGTTTCATATCCAGGTAACAACTTGCCCCGGACTTGGGTAAGTGCTTGGATGCATGGGTGATGAGCTAAGGCCATCGATATGCCTGTCCGTGAAAATTTACGGGTCAATAACCTTCGTCAAAGCATGGTTGTTCACATCTTCGATCGACCAAGATTCAGGTGGACCCATGATTGGTCACATGGCAGCAAGTGCCTTTAAGTCTATTCAAGATTACTGGCCTCAACCTTATTTCAGCTTTACCACGACCAAGATGACTGCCCCAAATCAGACAGTTTTCCAAGTGCCATGGGTGAAGCTACGTTAAAGAACACCCCACATGTCTGATGATAATGAAAGGACAAGGATGAAGAGAAAAGAATCCATTCCAAAACCCAACATAAGCTTACAAAGATTTTGATCAATTCGCCATAATGCTTTTAGATCATTTTAACTTTTCATTTTTGAGTTGAGCAAGGCGTTTTATTTTCAGTCAATTCTGCCACTTCATTATTATATTACTTAAATATAATAAATTTGTTACAATAAGTATCCATTAGCCGTATTTTTTTCTATTATTATGCTCCTCACGACTTTCTAGGAGTCTAATATGCAAAGGTAGCCAGCTGGCCTTTATCTGTGTTGGAATATTAAATGTCCTGACACTTTCTCCGCTATGTCCGGTCTAACGGTTTACGCGAATAACTGACCAGATAATTCTTGAAGTTTGTTATGAGCATTCATGTATTAAACAAAGCTTTTTCCATCTAATATTAACTCGAGGATTTCCAGGTGAGTTGAGATAACCAAGAAATTTGAAGAAAAAAGTCTGCTACGCCATGCGAAGATGATCGTGCTAATTAAAACAACGGGTCTCTATTTTTTTCAAACCTTATCGAACAAGCAGATAGTGTGTGGATTAAAGTGACATTTTTATATAACAATGTCACCTGAGTTTCTCATTAGAATTTAAATGTCCAAGATACAGCTAGCAATTCGATTCTCGCATAAACATTAAGGATCCTTAAGACGCACTTATCATAACTTTTGACCTTGGATTTAATAGTAATTTACACTGTACATTAAAAAAGATGTTGGTCTTCAAATAAAACAATTTGAAAGCAATAAAAGCAATGTTCATGCTATATTCCATATACATTGTACATGTAGATATCTAACAAGTTGTTAACCAACTGACGTATAAATAAATAAAACACAACGAGGCGTTAAAAAGACTGGTTATATTTTATACGAATGACTGAAGAATAAATTGCTCATTCGTTTGGTTAATTTTTCACAAAATTTAGAATCTTTGGCTAGATATGCTACATAACAGCAATCATTGATGATGATATACCGTTATTAATATGACGCACAGATTTTAAGCGATTACCATTCAAGAAACATCAAGCTCGTTTGAGTTGTTAAAATTCAGAAAGCCAATCCCAGATCTAAATAACATTATGTGAAATTATATTTGAGCCCCAGAATTTCGAACGGGATATGAAAATGCTATGATACCTGTTTTTTTACAGTATACAGTCTGACACAATATTATATTTAAAACAAGACACATTGAACCATATTTTTAAAAAAATTAAACAGACGTACATGTACATGGCAAGTATAAAGCTTTGAGAAATAAAAGACGTACAGTAGATGTCTTATTTATATTAAGAAATAATTTTAAATGATTTCGTCTTATTTTATTTATTTAAACATATATATAAATAACCAATTAAAAATTGTAATAACGTACTCGTCTTCTTTTAATGGTCAATCTACAAAACAAGTAGTGTATCGCCCTTATAGAAAAGTTACCTTC
The DNA here is from genome assembly GCA_034687865.1 of Kryphioiulus occultus. Lineage (NCBI taxonomy): Eukaryota > Metazoa > Arthropoda > Diplopoda > Julida > Julidae > Kryphioiulus > Kryphioiulus occultus. Next base: position 4,823 of record JAQGAF010000946.1, on the reverse strand, counting down.
GATAGTTTTGCAAAAGTTTGAAAATGTCATTTAATTACAATCCATATTCCTCTCTAAAAATTTTTCTCGTGCACTTTGTTCCATTAGATAGATATCCATGCAGCAAGTTGTTAACCAACAAAAAGTTTCTTAAATTTTAAAACCGTCAGAAAAGAACGAAACTTACCGTATAATTAGCACTTAATATCAAAGTTCCAATCAAATTATATCACAAAATAGCAATGTTTATCGTATGAATCACATGAAGGCCTCCGTGGCAAGGGCAACACGTTGAACTTGTTGAAATTGACGCACAGCAAAACGCGCACCAGCGGCATGTAAACACGAATCGGATTTCTGTAGCGGTTAACAATTGAGCCTTGACAAACAGTGATATCCCAATCCAGAGTTCCCCCCAGGGGCGAGCTCCAACCCAGATGACACCAAAATAAAAATGCAAAATGGGGGATGGCCAAACAGAAGCAGCCAATCGCAGCCACCTTCGAGGAGGGACAATAAGCGAGTAAACGTCGAGTTATAAGCACCTGAAGAAATAGCGCCCATTTCAACAGGTGTGTTAGCACATACTGTAGTTGGAGGTTAGAAGCCACGTTGAAATTGCAACTGGTCAAACTGCAGTATTAAGTGATCATCGTTGCTTTTGTTATAGTAATCTTGAGCATCCACGCCATCAACGTTAGTGACAAATTTGTCACCTGCTTATCACCAACTAGTATAAAGTATGGCATTTTCAACTTCCCTGACTTTTCCAGGTTTTAAAACAAATTTCTATGACCAAACGGACCACTGAAAATGCCAAAAGAACACATGTCAATATAATGAATGCTATATTTATTGCTCATTATACATGTACATGTATATGAACAGGAGAGACCAGATTTTCACAAGGGTACAGAAAATTTAGATTAGTTTTTTTAAATTTCTTTTACAGAATTGCTTATCATATCTTCATTTTTGTGTCAACCAATATCTACATGTACTGTATATATTTAAAATCTGCTATTGATTTGCCGAATTTCCCTGGCGTTTTCAAAGTAAATCAATTTTTCCTGACGTTTGTTAGGTCTGAGGGAACCCTATTATATTAATGAGTCATTTGTTTTCTACATTTGACATGAGAGAGGTATTAAATTAGTACTAAAATAACCAATGTGTTTATCAATAGCAGAGGATACCGTGCTAAGATAGATCACCAGGATTACAATTCCTTACATTAATGAACTGTAATAATTAGACTGAGGTATTGAATGGAAGTTATGGCAGTTGCGCGTCTCGCAGAGCAAATTGAACTCGCTAAACAATTTAGATCAATTTTAAATAACCCCTACCTAAAGTATTAGCAGTGCAGAATTGAGTTATATAACTGAGCAGAGCTCCGCCAGAATGCAGCAGGAGATGGCTTGATTTGCTATAATATTTCAATACATGAACATGTAGATCAAACTTAAAATCCCTTATTTCTCGATAATAAGTGACAAATAAATTCTAATAATAGCATATACCAACAGAAATACTAAAAACTGGACATTCCAGATGTTTTCATAGATTTGTCAGCCTGTTCTCTATAAAGCCAGTGGTGAATTGCGGTAAGGCAACTTAGTTTTCACGTGTTTATTGACCTACCATCGCAGGTAGACAATCTTAAGTCTGAATACTGAAGCTTGGCAAGTATGAACTCACCTGGGCTCATACTTATTGGAGCTGGCATTCTAGGCAAATGACCCATGTTCGAAATATGCTAACCAGAGTAGAGCCTTGGCCCGAATCTTTTCTTACGATATCCTAACGATGCATTGGCTCCGTATTACGATCCATTCATGCCGGTTTATTTTATTGATGAAGTACAATCAGTTTCTTTTCGGGGGAGAGGACACCTTTTCAGAGGGCCTTGTTCCAGGACTTTTCTGATTCGGTCAACACCAAGACGCACCGTGCATTGTAGCCCATGTGCCATGGGCATTGGGTCCCAAGGTCCCAATTGTCATTGGGGGCTGGAGGTGATGATGGATGATGCAACAGAGGATGGCTCGACGTCATTGTTGCGTTATGTATTAGGGGGACAGATTCAATGCACTGAGAAACCCCAGGCGGAAAGTGTTCATCACCATACACTTTCTTATCACAATTTTTTACCAAAAGTCAGCACTTGTTGCACCTCTTTCTTTGTTGTAGGGTTCTCGAAAGGACCTTTTTGGCTTATTTGAAGCATGCTTAAAACGCATTGTCTTTCCGTGAGAAATGATTCCATGATCCTAAGCTGAGAAATTTTCTGCAAAATCATGGCTTTACCCCTCCGTTCCCTCCATTATGTGCTTTACTATCATTGCAAATTATGCTTTATGTGCTAAGGATTAATGTGGCATAATGAACGTATAAGACATTTCAAGATAAGTGCAGCGTAACGCCAAGATTCAATAAGCAGTATACAGTAAGTCACTTGATCTGGGGTAGAGTTGCTACTGTTGCACAAGGTGAGAATGCTATTTGATGGCGACTTTCACTGCCTTTGACTTTTTGTTGTCTTCAATTCAATTCAGCTCAAATCAGTACTTTGACTTTTTGCTGTCTTCAATTCAATTCAGCTTAAATCAGTACCCTACAATCAGTGAGTGAATATAATGTTATACAGTATACATGTACATGTACATGTACCGGTATCGAGGAGTGCAGTCCATCAGCCCAATTTAATCGGCAATTACCGCCGCATTAGGATGGTTACCATCATCATTGTAAAATTTAATTTCATGGGGCTTAAAGAGTCTTAAGACATGGGATTTTTTGTATACATGTATACAGCATTCTAGGCCTATACTTAAAAAAAAACTAGCTTCTAGTTTTTTCTAGTTTTTTGCTTCTAATTGATATCGGTATATGCCATGGGTCACAAATTGCAAACTTAATGCGGATTATACGACGATTGAAGGTCTTTAGCAATAATTCCTTAATATATAGTATCATTCTGGATCAATAAATTCGATATCATAAACTACAATACTGCATCGCCACGTTGTCGGCACACAACTGCATGTACTTAAAAGAGACACACTATTACACTAATAAAGTGAAAATACAGGTGTTACGTACACGTCAGGTGTTCATTGTGAAACTACGATTTCATTATGTATTTTTCATATAATCACAAAATAGCCTTGCGAACAGTTGGAATTATATATCCTTTACACAATAGACTTTATCCACATTAAGCGAGTCAGTCGGAGTTGCAAGGTCATAATATGAAAACAATTGCCACATGGTATGTCATAATTTTATACTGCATCCTCCAACTTCGTGTGACGTACGAGTAATTACCGTATATAGGAATATAGTGACAAAAAAGGTATGGTGTGCAAACAGTGCCACAAAACTGGTTCAAATGCATGTTTGCGAATACTATTATTAAATTACAACGTTTGACAACCTAGTGACTTTGAAGGCAACTGCGAAACCTATAACCGTTTCCATTAGAAGTTTACAACCCCAAATCAGCCTTTAACTAGAAAAACTCCAAAAAAAAAATTCATAAAACATTTTATATTCGAAACTATTCTGAGAAAACCTCAATTGTCAAATACATATAGGTTGATTGAGCGAGACGCTATAGCCAAATAGTTATAGAAATCAATATAAAAAAGGAAAAATCTACATAGGAAGTTTTGTTTATTGAAGGTAGATAACAATACCCTCACGGCAATAGAAATATGCAGATGGGTAAGGGGAAAGCATAGGAGACAGTAAGAATGAAATTAAGGAAAGGAACAAGGAACCGTCTTGGCATTTGCCTTGAAGTCATTTAGAAAATAACGAAAACCACAATGAGTATACAGTACGAGTTGATATTCCACCAGCCCAAGTTGGCAAAAATCAACAATGAGACAAGTTACAACAGACGTTATAATGCCAAGATGAGTTACAAGACTGGATCAGGCATTCATGTTCTAAAGTCGTCATGTCCTGAAAATGCCCCTCACCCTTACATTTTTTTTTCCCATTATGTCTGCCTTTTTTGCAATGCATACGACTGATCCGAGCATCAGCGACGTTAATCCCCATAGTCAATTCAAATGGATCCTTCAGCTATATAGAAATCCACTATGAAATTAGTACGTAAAAAACGTAAAGGTCAAAACGGTTTATGTCCATAGGATTTCACATCTACTTTTCAATGGAATGTATATGTTCTGCTAGCCACTGATTGACATGTTCAGATTGCATTTCAACAAGTTTAACGATTCACGTTCAAAAGGTATTCCTCTTCATTCTTGGTGGATATTCATAATCATGTTTTTTTTTTTAAAAAAAAAAAAATACGTCTGACTTTTCTAGGTTTTAAAAAAAAAATTCACCGACCACCATGCCCACTGGAAATGCAAAAACATGACGTGAAAATGTAAGTAATGCTATATTTATTGCTTTTTAAACAGCAAATTTAGATTACTTTTTTTATTTCTTTTACAGAAATGACGCTTTTGGTAATAACCAATCAGTAGCTAAGCAAAACTGTTATCACTTTGTTGAACTTTCCTGCCATTTACAAAGTAAATCAATTTTCGCTGACTTTTTCAGACAGTTTCAATCTCCCTGACTTTACCAGGTTTTCCAGGTCTGGGGGAACCCCGTTTTTTGTCAGGAGTCAACTGCACATGCGTAAGAGGTTTGCGAGCTTCATTTACTCATTGAAAACTGCGCTAAAAGACATTCAATTCAATTCAACTCAACTCAGTACCCTACTATCAGTAACTGAATACAGTGTGGTAGGGGGTGTAATCCATCAACCCAATTTAATCGGCAATTACCGCCGCATTAGGGTGGATACAACCACCATC
>JAQGAF010000945.1:0-37766 GCA_034687865.1 Kryphioiulus occultus | reverse complement strand
ATGCTCCGACTACCATATTACAAACTGCTAGGAAAATTTATGGATAGCCCGACGTTTGTAGCTGTACGGATTCGCCTTTTCTCGGAATTGAAAAGTGAGTGTAAGATTGCGCGCCAATAAAATAGGTCATCATGTTCATTCATTTTAAATTTGAAATACTCGACTCTGACAAGTTTAGCAGATGCTAAACGTGTATCGTAACATTATTCTAATAAAATGATTATTAAATATAGGATTTTCGTTGGTATGATATCGCTCTGCCCGTCGCTATAAAAGGCAAGGCGGAAGCATTTCTTTCACATTTTCAATATGGTTGCCTGACAAGAAGAAATATATCTCCACCTCGTGCTCGCACGCATCTCGAAAATGTTGTCTCTGTAATTTTCGCTACCTTTTTGGTACACTTCGGTGTGCAACCGCACATCTTTTACAACATGGCGTAAGTATTATGCGGTTTTATTTTTGTTTTTATATTTAATAAGTGACAAAGTTGAAATACATTCTTGGCCTCATCAATCGAACATGGCTGCGCCTTTGACGTCACTGCATTCCAGCTTGGACAATCTTGCACGACTTTTCTTTAAACACTTAAAGTTTTTGCTTATTGAATTGAAATCAAATGGTAGACAGCAGTTCGCATTTATTAGTGCAATATTTTTAAACAGTTTGACGACCTATGAAAAAAATGTACAGGGTGTCACCTCATTGCGAAATCATTCGGGTTGGTGAATAATCAATAAACCCGTACAAAACTGATCGCCTAGTAACGCTCAGCGCGCCAAATATGAAGGTGGTTGCGGGATCAAACTCTTTAATGTTCGTGCAAGATAAAAAAAAGCCTTCGTTCAATGGAAAGCCATCATGTATGTTTCTTTGTAAAAGCTTACAGAATATAGCAAAAGGCATGATGCTTATTTTCAGGTTCTTAAGCGTTTCCCGCGCCACTATTGTGCCTTTCGTGGCCAATCCAAACTCAAGCATCAACAAATCAATTATTTTACCTCTTGCACTTGCACAACAACATGGAAATGGACACCCTCTATCAGGAGTTAGTGGTACCACTTTCATCGCCACTCTGGGATCTGGACCCAGAGTGGGAGTTGAATACTGGGCTACTGGATAATGGAGATGGTGGGCTGCTGGCTAACGATGATGGTGGGCTGCTGTTAGAAGACGAATCATTTTGGGGAAATAATGAAGGCATTCCATTGAAAGAAGCCCTGCTTGACTCTTCAGGAAAGTCTCCCGGCATCGATGACCAGTCGATTCGGGATGGTAAGGCACAGTTTTGTTCGCTTGCACTCTGAAATGCTGCCGAGCTCAGATGAAACCACTTTGCATCATAATGAGGATCAGCAAAGATGGCACTGGAAGGCGTGCACTTATCTGGACGCCTTGCAGTGTCATTTGTTTTACACTTTCTGGTGGTATCATCTGTGTTTTGGTCTATTCTAGTTATTGTTGGGGCATGACTCTACAGGTGGTAGTAAAGACAGGAGCTTTCCTGCATGATGCTTATTATATTTTGCATATGCAACCTTGTGAACTTTACATAAAATTTTACCCAAAAGGGTGCATTTTGATTTTGTCCTTAATTTATCTGTCTCGTATTACAGAAAATCCATTTGCTGAGTGGTTTGATGAACGCGTCGATATTACAGAATTCGACGAGCTCATCAGAAGTCCAGAATTTGATTCTGTAATGCACGATTTGGGCGAGACCATTAGCATTCTCGATGGAATGGAGTCATTTAGTGGAGTCAAGCAGGATCCTTTAGCAACTGAGGAGACGTCGAGTACCATCGATGATGTCGTCGAAGTTCCAATTCAATTTATAAAGGAAGAAAATTCTCCTTCTAGCAGTGAAACCTCTCCATCATTTTTTGTCGAAGCAACAACCTCCCCACTAGGATCTCCAGGCAATGAGTTAATCGGACACCCCCAGCAGTACATTGATGTAGGCTATATTGATGGCGACTCAACAGTAGATACGAATGACCTTAACGATTCATCTAGCAATTTTGGATCACCCTCTTGCTCCACAAAGGCACAGAGTCCAAGGAAATCTAGGACATCTCAGCGAAAAACAAGACCAAAACCATACAGTCGTACAAGTAGTAGCCAGAACAGCGATGATGGAGGCGCCGAAAGTTCGTCTTCTTTTGATGAATCTCATGGTTGCTCAGCACGAGGCCCAAAGGAACGCAAAAGGGTACAAAACAGATGCGCTGCCACCCGTTATCGCATGAAGAAGCGCACTGAACAATCTGAGCTTGACAAAGAAGAAGCCGAACTGGCTGCTAAGAACAAAGAGCTTTCGCAAAAGGCTGATCAATTATGTACAGAAATCGGCTACTTGAAAAATTTGATGCGTGAAATGCTGATTTCTAAGGGGTTACTTAAAAAAGATTAACGTTATAGGATAACTCGTGCTCTGGCAATTAATTAAATGTCGGTATATGATTATTATTATTTTCTGATTAACCATTTCCTGTATATCCTTTTGTTTACCATCGTTATAAGGGAGGGTCTTATGGGCAGAGTAGCAAAGCCAGTTCATTCCTTGTGCTTAATAGGAAATAAAGAAAATATGCCATGAAAAAGGCTTCTCTAATTGATTGGCTTGGCAATTTTAGACTTTCAGGACAACATATGGACATGCCATTGAAATTCAAAGAAGACTTGAAAGTATGGGAATGGCGCAAAATGAGAATCCATGTTCTTGTACGGTATGGTAATGTTATGTGTGATTATATTTGAATATACAATTTATGAATGTATTGTTTACGTTTGGAAAGTATTGGGCAATTGAAGAATGGCTTGTATACTTGGCATAAAAATTGGAATTATTTCGCAGTTTTATCTGATTTGATAATTAAACAGCCGTGGGTGAGTAATTCTGAGAATTACCAAAGACCTTGATTTCTTTGTTTGGATGATAGTATAGTATTTTCTTTGTCGTCAGATGGCGCAAGTTGCCGTCTGTCAGCTGTTAGCTTGCGTGATAACCGTGGTTTTGGTTTAGAAGTTATCAGGGTTGTTTAGAATGTGCAGTTAACAATGGTAGTTTATGTTTGTTAATTAATTTTTTGGTTTGTTGTGAACGCATTTGGACCACACGAACGGCAGTGTAACGCATGGAAGCATTCCGCGAAGATTTCTTTGCAGCATTTCTGTAGTCAGGGCCTACTGTTGTAGATAGATAAAAATGTCTAAGCCTGCACCGAAAGATAAAGAACTCACAATTCAAGAGAAATTAAAACAGTTACTTAGGCTAAACAAGGGGTCAGCACAAATTCCAGCGGAGGAATTCAGAAATCGACCTGATGAATTTGTCCTCACATCTGAAGTGTTGAAGGTGAGCAATTCTTGCAAACCGAACTGTCCGCAGTATCAAAGGCTTGTACGAATGTCTCTTGTTCTGTTGTATTAGAAGGGAAACATAATACGAAATTGTGCAAATGAAGTTTCATAGATGTTCTATCCATTGTTGTGATATGATTCTGATCTTGCGTGAACTAAAATGATGTTACTGGAGGCCACAATTTGGTTTATTAACTTTATTTCAATGTTGGCAGTGTATGGTCAACAACTACAGTAGAACCTCTGCAAGTTGACCACCCAAGGGACTGTCGCAAACTGGTCAACATATGGTACGAGGCTTGTACTGACACAGGATTTTAATTCTTTGAACTGCATGTACTACATGTACATGTACTTACATTTTGCAGTAATCGCTCATCAGTCATTATTCATGAATAATCTTTTTAAAGTTTTCATAATACAGTATAAGTATTTGATGGCAATTACACATACAGTACAGTAGGGTACTGAAGGGGTTCAAAATGAACTCTTGTACCGTTTTAGAGACAGTTACTGTTCAGGGGTGTACATGTATAACTTTTGCAAACAGAAAATAAATTTAATCATTCATGACTTTACATGTTAAGACCATGTTGGTCAACATACAGGGTCAATTACTATTGTATGTCATAGTCCAAGTGGTCAAAATACAACATATAGAGGTGCAGGTGGTCAACATGTAGAGGTCACTTTCGATCAGTTAAAATTTGGTCAACATAGAGAGATGGTTAACATGGGAAGTGGTTAACTTTGGAGGTACTACTGTAGTATTCATTCTGATACGTCTCCGAGGTTGTAGGAGAGATTAGGAATACCATTTTTTTATTTGTTTTGACTATAAATAATGTATCCAAATCATTATTTAGGAGATTGGTCCAGAAGCGCCTATGGGTCAAAGGATCAAAATGCTAAAACGTCTAATGGAAGAGATAGAGGGGAAAAGAATGGCAGCTGTAAGATGCATAAAATACACGATTTTTCTTACATTGTTGTCATCTGCTATGATACTCTTAACTTGGTTTCATCGTCTAGTATTCAATTGAAACTACATGGCTGAAAATCAGGGATATGTTAAATCCACAACAACAACGTGCGAATAGACAAGCAGCTTTTGGACTTATCAAAGTTATTATTAATACCCAGGTGAGCAGACCTTTTTATATTTACCAGATTTTCCAGTCCACTATTAAATGTACAATTACAATTAAAGTAGCCTCGTACCAGTACAATATATTCATAATTTCTTTGCAGTATGATTCTTTGAATTTGATGAGGGCCGCTTTCTTTAATTTGATATACACGCATGATGTGTCAGAAGATTTGATTGACAGGTATAATGGAAATAATTACATATTAGACATTGCTTATGTGGAATTGAGATTTAAATACAATTTTAGTTGCAATTAGTTGCAAATCGTTGTTCTTTGGAGTTTTTTTAGTCTTCATATAATATAAACTATTACTATGCATCCTCTGCATTTAAAAATATGCTCTATTATACGTTACTTTAGAATCGACTTATTGCGAGAGCTTAGTAAAGGTGGCAGGGAAATTGAGCATTTTGAAGATGAAATAGGTAAGCCTTTGAAAGATTGATTTCGATTTGTAATGGTAGCATATGCTATACTTATCAACATATAGATAAGTAACATGGTTTATTTTTTTAGGTCCATTCGTGCTTCAGTGTACATCTGCAGCATTGGCAAGCACTTCTGCCCTAGACTATCTTCAAATTTTGTTAAGTCTTATTAAATTTCACTCCACTTATCTTGACAAGGAAGTTGTGAAGTCTATCATTTGGTACGTGACTCTTCTGTTGATAAATAGTTCTTTAAATAATTATGAAATTTAAAAGTTGTCTAATTTTTTTTTTTGGCGAAATACAGGCTAACATGTCATTATGTCTGCAATACAAGTTCGAATGAAGGAGTTGAAGTAGGTTAAAGATAATACTATGATTATTCAGAGCTTTTCACTCATTCGTGAGTAAACTTGTAATGCAAAATTGTTTTCAGCTGAGTATTCAAGTTCTGGAAGCAGTGATTTGCTATAGTTGTGTGCCTTCAGATAGCTTGGAATGTATCATTACCACATTGTGTCGCACTGTTAATGTAGAAAAATTTTGTCAGCCCACCTGGAAGGTATATTCGACATTAGTTATAGAATTGAAATCTGCATGCAAGATGCAAAAAAGTTCTAATGGAGGATTTTTCAGTTGGTCCGTAATTTACTTGGAACACATCTTGGGCATAGTGGTCTCTACATAATGTGCAGTTTGCTTCAAGAAAGGTAATATTAGTTAATCAAGTTCATCATACCACCGTACACGCATGATAACATTTGTTTGATAAAACATGGGGAAAATGTAGAATCTTTGCATTTTCCAACTGAAATTGATCACATGTTGAACATACCTGGGGAAGTGTAAGTGCAACAGCATCAGATAATTTACAAATTTCTGTGTTTTTGTGCTTTATTTTAGAGAAAATGGTGAAAATATTGCTCTTCTGCGTGGTGCTGTGTTCTTTATTGGAATGTGCTTGTGGGGCTCTCAAAAAGTTGGATCTCTCAAATTCACATATTCAGTGGTGTTACCGTATTTTCTTCAAGTTAGTACCGATGACTTTTGTAGCATGAAAGTTAGCTGTGGTACTGTGATTGTGTGGTTTCAGTTGCCTGTTACTGTATTAATACAATGTTTCCAACATGTAATTTTCCATGCAAGTTTTATAATTATTTTATATAAATGTATTTATTATCTACCAATTTTGCAACAGTTCAATTAAGAAACTTAAATATTTCTGTTTTTGTTTACACAATGTGAGGTTTTAAGTAATTTTGGATGATTTTGCTTATTTAGTAAAAAAAATCAATAAATTGATAACTATGCAAAATTTGGTGTGAAGAAAGTGTTAGCGATTTTTAGCAATATGGGTATTGACTTTAGGATCGCTTTTGGCACACAAAGATAACTTTTGGAATTAATCAAGTGTTTCTATAGGCATTAGACCATGGGCACACAGTTGTGGCATTTGAAGTAAGCCTTTCGATTCAAAGATTAGTACGAAAATATGGAGAAGAACTGCAATCTGGAGCCTGGGATCTGGTAATGGATGTCATAGAAGCTCTTGTTATGCATACTCAGGTAATAAATTGATGCATAATAGTTAATTGCACAATAAAAAGTTATATCTTTGTTCAAACTTATTCTCCAATGTATAGGCTCATTCCACAACAACTGCAGCCTTACTGGCTAGTAATGTCCATGAAATATTATCTACAATCGAGCAGTTACATGAACAGAAGGAGTATAATGGATGTGAATGCAGGCTGTTTTCTGTTATTCAGAAATGTGCTGCTAGGCGTCCGGTATTGATACCTCAAAGGCTTTCACTATTTTAAAGTTTCATAAGTAATTATTGCTAGAATATAAGGGTGAAGTATTTTTAAATTTTTTTACTACAGGAAAGCTCAGTATTACGGTTGGTCAGTTTTCTAGCCCAGTCCATCAATCCACTAAAATCTAACTGGTTAATATCACTTAAAACCTTTCTCGACACATATTACACGTAAGAACTTTTATGTTTATACTACTCAGGGAGTGGGTGTAGGTTAGGGTAGAATGCAGTTTTTCCTCATAATGTGTCCTCCAAAGCAGTTTATAGACATTTTTGATGTATATTTTCATTTTTATTGCAGAAATGAGAGCAAAACATCCATCAGAATTAAAGCTTTAGAAATTTTGTCTAATGTTTTGCGTGACAATCGTCATATTTATGAGGTAAGTCTCAACATGAATTATCAAGTCACAAAAATATTAATTATAACTGGGAAAGAAGCTGAGATGACAAGTTGTATCATGATATCTGTACTTGAAATAGGAGTTATATATTTTCTCGAGGGTTTAACTTCATATGTGAATGTCTTTTCAGGATGACATTGTGGAAAGAATCATTCTGCCAATTTTAAATCATGTAGAAACAGATCAAGATATTACTGTGCGCAATGCAGCTGTCTTATTATTGATTGATGTAGCCCAAGAATGTGGGAGCAAATGTTGTAACGAAGTTCTGGACATTTTATCTAAGGTGGGTGTAATTATGGTGTTTAAGTTTCATCTGAATTTGTGCTCATCTTATTGAAATTACCATTTTTATAAACAAAATATACTGATTGGTTTGAGAATTGCAACAATCTTCAATGAATGCATTAGGTCAATGCATGTGATTAGTTTTTTTGCAAGACATTTGATTAGCTCTAATCTGTTTGCTTAGGTAATTTTGCATCCGTTTGATCAGTCTCATTTTCCTGGTGGCAAACTAGAAGCCCAGGAAACAGTTCATGTTGTAACAGAGAATGAAATAATGGATGTGAAAACTGCTATTGAAGGGCTGATAGATTTGTTTCAAGTAAGTATCAAGAACCCTACTTTATAGTTAACTTAAAATGCTAAATGTATCCAGGGGAAACTTAAAACATCAGAATGAGTGCACTGACTTTTGCTATTCCAATTTTCAGAAAAAGATTTACGCTTTGCCATCGACGATTGCTATTACAATATTTGGAATCCTTGTGAAGTATCTTCATTTGCAGTACGAAAACTTAGTCGTATCCAAAGATGCGAGTGTTTTAAGAATTTCAGTGAGTGAATTATCATTTCTTTAATTAACCTGTGTACGTAAGTTCAATTTCTATTCCAAATCTTATTATTGCATCGTTCTGTTAATTTGTTTTCCAACCATTAATTACTGACTCATTTAAATTTTATTTAATTCTTCAAATATGTAAATTTACCTTTCATTATATATTCATTACTATAGATATTTGAGTGTTTTTTAAAATTGAGAGCAAATGAGAATCACCAGCTTGGAATTGTTTCTTCGGCATCTGCAGGAAGCTTACAACACAGCTCTTATTTACTTTGCATTCATAGGTGTGCATTCAGGCCTTGTACGCTTGTAATTGTTCTTGGTTGTGCTTTTTTGGATTTTCAAAATTTATCTTATCACGTTCTAGTGACAAGCATCTTTTTGGGGCCACCAGTCCTCAAGCGTCATCTCCAACACCGTTTCCATATCCAGCTTCTTCTCCCACATATTTATCTCTTGAACCCCTTTTTCAAATTGTTACACTTGCACTAAAACAGGTAAATATTTACATTTAAATTTTTTATTTAAATTGCAAATAAAATTACTCCTTTATGTCGAGCACAGTGCTGCAAGATTCGCACTCGAATCTTGGAACATTCTCGAATCTTAATGCATCAGACCAAGCTGATAGTTTAATTTATTAGGAGAAGGATTGGTCTGTCTTAAAACACTTGCTTATCGAGTTGCCAAAACTACTTCAAAACAAATCGTTGCTGTTGTCAGCTAATGGATCTGTCGAAGCTCTTTGCGAAAGTGTGTGTGAATTGGTAAGATAAGTATAGTCAATTTTTATAAAGTCCAATAATGTGAATTTGGAGGTCTCTTTTACTAACATGATGCATTGTTATTAAAGCTTGGCAACCGTAATCTACAGCTACCTGAAACCCTGCGAAATGCTCCAGTAACACTGTCACGTTCAGAATTCCACTTACATGTTTATCCCATTCAAGTTGCTTTGGTTTCTTACCATAAATACTTGGATAGAGATAGGAAAGTATGTAAACATCTTTGTTCTCAAATGCAAATGTTGCCATTTTATATTTGACTGTCAAGTTTAACACGTATTACTCTTGTAGGTCTTTTTGGTTACCTGTTTGCGACACGGCCTCAACTCCAAATGTGCCCGAGCTTCGATTATTGCTTTTACAGTTTGCATTTTGGAAATGAATGATATCATGTATAAACTCTTGCCAGAAGTATTGCTCGGTTTGTCAAAGATTTCTGCGACAGTTAACATTGCAGTTCCCATTCTGGAATTTTTGTCAAGTAAGTCTTGCTATTCGTGATATTTATTAGTTGCTGGTTTTCAGATATAAATGATGGTTTCTAAATTGAAATAGTCATTTTTAGCTATGATCAGATTGCCGAAGTTGTACGCTTCCTTCGTCCAAGATCAGTACATGATTATTTTTGCAATAGCTTTGCCTTTCACAAATCCGTTTAAGTAAGTTTAGCTCACCTTCACGTTCACACTGGAAGTTTCTCTGCTATAAAAATCATGGAAAATTTATTTTGCAGATTTAACCATTATACAGTTTCACTTGCTCATCACGTTATTGCAATGTGGTTCATTAAGTGTCGTATGATCTTTAGGAGGGACTTTGTTCGCTTTATAGTTAAGGTAATTTTATAGCATCACATGATTTTTAAGTTGCACATTTTGCTAAATACCAACCGGAGCTGGTCAGGTGAGGTAGATTTCATTGCAAGCTAGGTTCTACCTTGGTTCTGAGTCAGTAAAAGCTAAACGTAAAACATTTAACAAAAGTTAATTTTTGATTCACAGGGATTGCAAAACAATGTACTTGTTCCATTCGATGAAGGCGCAGCTTTATCTGATATTCGTTCAGCTCATGCAGACGGCAAAGATCAAGAGCAAAGTTCTAGTAGTGGAAGCAAAAGGCATCGTTTTGCTTACCTTTTTCAGAAATGTAATAAATGTACTCTTTTATATAACTTTTGTAAAAAATTTATAGAAACGATATCCATGAGGCCCTGAGCATTTTCCACAAAGAATTGACTGAAACATGCATTGACCTGCTTACTCGCTACACTTTCACCAGTTGTTCTGTTTTGCCAAAAAAGTACGTACATTTTAAGCATTTTGAAAAACCAGTTGTCTTATTAGTTAGACTGTGAATTCTAATTCCTTTGGTCTAATTCGTTGTCATTTTTAGGAGTCTATTGGCAGAGTTTCTTTTAAAATCTGGTCAGAGTATGAGTTGGTTGTTGGGTAATGCAATCATCACAATTACTACAAGTGGATGCAGTACTCGGGCATCCAAATATGGCTTGTGTGAAAAGTGCTACTCCTTTTGTAGAATGGGACAGCAAGGTGCAGAGGGTGAATGCTGTTCTTATTATTAAAATTATTTTTAAGATATATAAATATATATATGCATCATGTGGATATGCATTCGTGGATAACCTAAATCTAAAACTATTAATTAGCAAAACTGTAATGGCTCACAAATTTATTTTTGGCAGACAACCCAGTTTCATCAACACCTGAAAAGTCATCAGAAATGTATTCAACAAGAAGGCGTCATCATTCTGCAGCTGTCCAACGTAGTTTGAGCATTGACTCGCAGGAATTTGCACCTCGTTCACAGGACGATATTCGGATTAAGTACGATATTCAATATCCTTCTGTGGGTGTTGTGGCTTGATATTTCACGGTTGCTGAATTGAGGTAATTATGTCCTCTTGTTCTTTATTCTAGATTTACAGGTGACGATGGATCCGCATTGGTGGAGCCTATGATATGCAGTTGCTGGTGCCGAGGATGGGCACAGGTGTTAATTAGGCGGCCAACAGGAAATACGTCCTGGGTGATGAAAATCCAAAACCGATTGATTCCATCTAGTGGCTGTGACTTTCAGTTGTCGGAAGTCGCTCGTCTTTTATTGTCCTCTACTATCATGAGCGGTGACAAGTCAACAAAACCTGTCAATAAGTTTGGCCACGAACGGATTGATAGTGAAAGTTATGAGGAAAGCGAGTGCGATGCCATCGTGCAGCAGCTGATGTCAATTTGTAAGTTTTCCTCTTACAAGCTAGTTTTGTGTATAACTTTTGCATCAGATAACGAGCAATGCCTCATGGTTCAATAATGCTGGTATAAATTTGTATGTTAAGTAATTGATATCTGAATCTGAGGTTGAAATCTGAGGTAGGGACAAGTCTCCTAACATAAATTGTGCTTATTTTCAGCTTCCAGTGATGAGAAATCATCAGATGCCAGTGGCGGAAATGAAGCTTCAAGTGATATACGCAAAGGTACTTCTAATTGCTATCAGAAACCTTTTTTTGATTGTTCAAATTGGTGACATTGATTAGTTTTAATGAATGTTGGTATAGAACAAGAAGGTTCAATTGAAATCCCAGAGCCTTGTGAGGCTCGCGAAAAAATTTCATTGAGAAAAACGAGTTCTAGTCCTGACATCAGGATGGATTTTGAAATTCAAGACGAGGAAAGGGCAGCAATAAGAAGCAATCGCAGCTCAAAAATTGCGCATGGCACATCATCTGAGATCTTGCCTAATCTCCACAATGATGGTATTGTCTTTTTAAAACTTTCAAGCATTTCTAGAGAGTATTTTGATTTTTCTTGATTTCCTTTGCCAGGGGTAATAAAAGACGAAAACATTCCGAAAATTTCGACAGGGGTTCCAACTTCGAAATCTTCACTCTCTACAGAGTCGGAAAAAACAACTGTTAAGGTTTCAACAAGAACAGGATCTCAAGAACAGTCAGCAATGCCGAGTTCTACAGGGAAGGCCATAGGTTCAGACTTGGAAGGAGTGCGAATAAGGCGAGGAAGCGGGATGGATAAAAGACCACCACGTCTGCCTGACATAGGTGAAAAAAGGTCTATTAGTCCTCTACAGAAAACAACATCAGCGCCGCTTAGCCCACTCCCATTAGCACAATGTAAGATACACTTTATTTAGATCTTGGTGTAAATTTGCTAGGTTGTTAGAAGATATTTACTTTAAAATCATTCCTATCGAGATATACAGGAAATTTGTGTGATTTTGCTACCATTTTGCAGCCATGGGTCACCCGGATCTTGCACCACTCAAGCGAGATCGCGGTCATACTATTTCTGTGATGAGTCCAGTACGTCATAAAGGGCCACCTGGGACAGCACCTCAGACAAGAGTTCAAGAAGGGCATCAATATGGGGTAAACCCTAGGTTGGTAACATAATTGAGTTTAATTAATACCGTGATGTCATGTTGAATAGTAGACACAAGGTTATCTTTTTCTTTCTAGCTTTGTCTTTTTGCAGCTGTATCATAGCTTTCGATTTGGTGTTATTACTGATCGACCAATATTGCTTCCCAAATTGGAGGTGAATAATAATGGATGTGCATTCTTTACGTACTGTTTAAAATTACCAGTTTTTCTGAGTAGAAACTGCTTATCCATTAAGAATATCTTGCAAAACTAAGTCATGCAAAGTTATGCTCATGCATAGCTTATTAGAATTTTCTCCCTGGATAATTTAGGTGCGAAAGTGGCAAAATTTCCACGTTCTGCATAATATACTTAATGGGAGAGCTGCATGTTTCTGCAAATTATTTATGTACTTAAATTAAAATTTGTCCATTTAGTCAGTGGAAAGAGCTCTAAAGTTGCTGGATCACATTCCACCCTATGATACTCACAAAATTGGGGTGCTATACGTTGGACCTGGGCAGGTATAAGGTTTATCTGTAACATTGAACATTATTGTTGAATGATACTTTTTTTTTGCTCATTGATTGTGTTTGTTAGGCCGATAATGAGGCAGCTATTTTGGGAAATGAATTTGGATCTATTCGCTACGTAAGTTTTCTTCATGGTTTGGGCAGGCTGTTGCGATTAAAGGACGTGAACCCTCAAGAGCTGTATGTCGGAGGATTGGATTTATCTGGTCCAGATGGCAAGTTTGCATACGTTTGGCAAGACGATGTGATGCAAGGTAAGTAAATGGTAAAAATGGTAATTTTGGTGTTTTTTTCTGTCACATACCTAATATTGCTGGCAATATATATATATAGTTGTATATCACGTGGCCACTTTGATGCCCAACAAGAAGCACGATCCTTCCTGTAATGGGAAGAAACTGCATATTGGCAACGATTTTGTATCCATCGTCTACAATGAAAGTGGCCAGGATTATAACATTCATACTATAAAGGTACTTTTCACAATTACAATAATACAGATAATTTTTGATACATGGAACTACATGGAATTACATTGACATAAGTTCAATTTCCTGGAATAGGGGCAGTTCATATATGCCTGTGTTGTAATTCAGCCCCTTGATCAAGAAAGTAATCTCGTTTTTGTCAAAACTAAGCCAGGTATACTTCATACCATTAATCTTAAAAAATATACAATGATATACCATAAATTTCATGTGACTGTTTTGACATTAGAATTCAACGAAATACTTACTAGCAGTGACCCAAAGATAGTGTCTGATGGTAATTTGGCAGTTCTTGTAAGGCAGCTTGCTCTTCATGCTAATGTAAGTTTCTTATATGGAATATCAACTTATACGGAGCACAGGTTTCTCACCACTTTTATTAGTAAAGTATTAATTAACTGTTTTGCACCACTTACCAGTTAGCGTCCCTGATCCTCCAAAGCCAGCAGAGATCGCCGACAGACCCGTATGCGTCCAACTGGCTAGAACGCTTACGGCAGATTCGACGCCTTCGGGAAAAGCGGCTTGCTGAAGCACCTCCACCTTCGGACGATGACATTCCAGGGCAGGCTGGTTGGTCTAGACATATGGACGACTTCACAAGTATTGTGTAAAAAGTAAGTGAAATCAATTTCTTTTTATACAGTTTTATTTTTCTACATGAAGACACGTGAGTTAGTCGTTTTTCACATAAAATTTACATTTGTACCTTAATTTTTTTTATAAATACCTATTTCGGCATCAAAATTAATCAGCAAAAAGGCTAATTTATATATTTTGTACTTTAAAAAGACACTATTTACAAAATAAGGGTTTTTCACAGAGCATATAATGTTGATGAAGCAATTATTGTTTAAGATAATGTGTGGTATAAAAGTAATTCCTTTGAAATTTTTTAATACTGAATACTTGTATAAAATTTGCAGTTCATTTAATTTCTGAGTAATAATTCAACAGTTTTTAATTAATATCCCATAATAATTGCGACATTGTGGAATTTGCTTTTTCTGTGACTGAGACTGAAAAATCGGTATAGTCATCTTGAGTCATATAATATGTGAACTATCCAAAAACTATTACATTTACTACGATACATGCATCATGAACTAGATTAGTGATGCTCCCAGGTAAACCTGCTATTTTTTTTCTAAAACTTACTGCAATTTGTTTTTTCAAAATCAGTATGCTTTTAAACAAATTTTGCCAAATGGTAATCTTTATGCAGTCTGTTAAATTATGAAGTCACTGGTGGCCAAAATTAATATAAGAACTACAAAATATTTAAATTATATTCATGTACTGTATATGGTCTGACATTTTGATGTTAGTTTTGACGGCCTGACATTTTCATGCAAGTTTTACCAATAACAAATGTCCTTTTTGGCAGATTTCACATGTACATGTAAGAGCCGTAAATGTGAATTCTTTCTGAATAGATGTATTGCTCAAAATATAATACTGTATTTCCAAATGCATGTGTTTTTTTAATTTTGTCTACCAGCATATGTTTTTGAATTATTTTTTTGTAACATCTTTTGCCATAAGTGTGACATACGTTTTATCAATTTCAGGATTTATTCGTGAAAAATATCTCATATAAAAATAACATCGCAGCTACAAGTATTTTTAAAACTGCAGGGTAAGTCCACAGCCTTTTCGACATTGTATTTCTATTGAATCAGAACTAATTAAAACGTTTTTCTGAAAATCTACTGCACGTAATATATATATATATATTTCTCTTTGATAAATTTATCAAATGTACACAGTATAAAACATAAGTTACGCTTGAGGAAAGGCATACTTGGATAAGGCTTTCAAACACCTTTCTGAGCAAAGTTCCTAGACTGCATTAGGAGAATAATTCGAATGATGCATGCACAGAAAAAAGATCACAATCTGCACAGTGATTTTATAGCAATTTTCGTTTTTTAAATCTAGAACACTTTAAAACCACATTCTAAATTCTGTTATCTAGACGTACCATTATTACGATGTTTATGTGAAGCACATCATTTGTGATAAATTATGCACTTTCCTTATGTCACTATGAGTAAGGATTTGTTTCATGTAAATTCATACAAGGCCTCATTTATCATTATAATTTTAATACATATTAATACAACCCTTTATGTTCTATGAATCAATACTTTTTCAACTTTGACTAGCATCATAAATTTCATTTTGATTGCCATTCTTCCCCTCAAAGTAAACCTTCTCCATTGTGAAAAATTTCTTCTGAGGCCAAATCATAACATTAAAACTATATCAAATCTACAGTGAGCACTTTTAGTACTTGTAACACCAGTGACAGATGGGAATGAGAATATTTCGGTTTCAACAAAAATATTTGCATAGAATATGTACATATAAAACAGAAGGCACGAAATTTCCCTTTGAGATTTTGCCACAAAAAATACACCGGGATTTCAGATAAGGTTCATGTTATTTGCACAATACACTTGTCTGATATAATATTGCGCACCTTTGAATATAGCTGCCCTTTGGGCAGAATAAAACTTTTCTCATCGGGTATGAAAATGAGCTTATAGCTAATTATGATGCAAATAGAGGCTTGGCCAAGTCGGCCTGCAGATCTGGCCAGTTCTTATTGACTGATTGAGTCTACTCACACGCTCGATTCTGGTAAGACAAGTCCCTGAAGAGCCTTTTCAGTTTTCTCTTCCTCACTGTGGCCGTTATGTTCAGAAACAACAGTACTAGGCTGTTTTTGACTGCTGCTACTGCTTCTTCGGTGGGGCAGTCCAAGGTGCACCATGCTCGAATATTTGCGTGTTCCACGTAAGAATAACCGTTCCTTCGAAATAGTGCCTCTTGTCGAATGGTAGTCTGCGTGTGGGAAGATAGTCTCATTAATGTGTTTGTGTAAAAAAAATGCAGATATAATTTTTCTGTGATCTGATCTTACCTAAATCACACAAGTTATCATGAGACTTGCTAACTTTAGGGGGTGAATACTGAAAATTGGGCATGTGATATGCCCAATGATCTGAAGAGCCAGTACAGGATGAGGAATCTGAGCTGCTGCAGCCTTTGTTTAATTAAATGATATTTAAAACTGGGATTAGAAGGTGAAAAATAAACTTGTTCAACTTAAAAAATGGTGGCAGTGGAACTGTTATTACCAGGACTAAGTGATCGCCGCTGATAAAATAAAATGTAAGCTGATGGAGTCGTAATTTGCGATTCTTCCACTTTTTTCACCGTTGTGTCATCGAAATGATACCATATTCCATCAGTAGGATTTCTGCAGTAGGCTGTGAATAAAAATCATGGTTTATTAGTAATTTATTTTGCTAATTATAATTTTAGAAATAATTTTACAATTGATTAAGCTGGCCAACGCTTAGTATTGCTCACCTGTGTAATGGCCACTCTGCATGCTACCATGATGATTACAGACTGCATAAAGATCATAGGTGTTGTCACCTCGTTGCAAATGGCGTTGGGTTGTCCTCCATGGAGACCACCCCAAGCTCCCGTTTCCATTGGAGTTAAAATGATTCATGTGATTTCGATGCACAATATGAGGCGACATATCCAAGTCTTGGAAAGGAAATTCAACCAGGGTTTCCAGTTTGGTCCTTTGCGAATTTGACTAAAATAGAAAACGAAACGTTAAATCTAGGTTGATATTGAGGTGTTGAACGATTCTCTTGGATAACTTACTTGGCGAAACCTTTTTAAATGGATCACTAAAATGTCTGGAACTGACCACAAGCTGAGTTTTTTTACCCCTTGTTGAGGTCTATTGCAACCAGGACAACGCCATGTGTCTTCCACGCCTAACTAAATTAGAGAAAAAATGATCAAAACGTTAGATGAATTTTCCTGGTTTACCATAGTTCCATTCATTGTTATGCAGATGCTTTACCCGTTCTTCCTGCGTGTACAAATTAAAGCAGTCGCTCAAAGTGGCTTTCATGAGTTTGTTTTGCTGGTTTTGCATCTCCCTGACTGTTTGGTGATCTTCAACAATTTCTTCTGTTATTTGGAAGAATCTAAAACATTTTATAGCGTTATAAGTGGAGTTAGTGACAAGTTAAAATAAGTGTGTAATTGAAACGATTACAGGGTTTAAATTTGGCGCTGCATCAACATTTTTAGTAATTGACCAGCCAAGACACACACTGCTATGTAGATGGCTACCTAGCAGTGTGTGTTTTGACTAATGACCTACTAAAATGTGCCAAATTGAAATCTCCAATCAATTCAAAGATAAAAACCAATGGAGACCGTGAAATGTGGAACTTACAAATCTCGAATTTCTAGGTCCCATTCCACGCTGATTTTCAAATGCATTGGACCTCGTCCATTAGCAACAGAACTAGCTAGGGCTTGGTCCACAGTTTCCATGTAAAGGGGATGTTCCACATCATCTGGCAAGTAACACTTGCCTGGAATGCCATCAACCACTCGGAACCTCATGAAAGAATCCATTTCCTTTTCGAGAAAAACATTGCAATATAAATTCGTTTTATCCTGTATAATAACTATTAATCTCGAGACTTTCAGAGAATTTTAGTGTAACTCCTTGCTTACTTTTTCTGCAGCACCTGGTTTGAGGACATTTGTCATCGCTTTTAAAACAGTCTGTTGCATCTCCAAGTAACTGACCTCCCGATGGACTTGTACTGCATAAGGTCCACCAAATCTGTGAAGAAATGGGAAAAAAAAGTTTTTTTTTCACTTTTTCAAGTTTGATGGATAAATAACAGTATGTAAGCTAACGCTTACCGTTTTGCCGGGGTCCCCACTCCTAACTTATTGACCCACAAGAGAAGCACCTGTTCGCCCATCCTTTCGTTCGAATGCCTAGATGAGGGAACTTCGATGGCGTAAATGCCATCAGCTTCCTGTATTGTGTTAATATACTCTGAATCCTTGAAGGTTCGCCCGAAGTTGTCCTGATGAAGTTCAGTGAGAATGATTTGAGTTTCGGGAATGCCTGCATCCGTAGCTATCGCTCCTCGTAATTCTTGAATACTTGCTTGAGTGTTCATGCACAATCCAATTTTGACCTGAAAAACAAGAAATTGCATATAACACAGGGTAAAGGCTAACGCTGTACAAAATCACCATTAAATTTAATGTTTTACCTGCTTGGGTTGTTGATTGAGGTAGACCACAGTTACGAAAACAGGCCGGAACTGTCGCTGAGGAATAGGCGTAGAAATGCATAGGAAAGGGTCAAATGTCGTACTTTGCTTCTGACAGCTAGGGCACGTGAGAGACGAACGATACTGGGCTTGAAAAAGATCGTGGACAAAACTGTTGTTGCACCGCATGTGGTTGGCCAGAGCCTCAGCTGCCACTACTTCATCGGGCCTTCCCACGTTACTCTAAAATGAGCAAAAATAAAAACTTTTAGCATAGGTGTTTTTTTTTTTCTGTGATGTTGTGTGTTTTACTGCTTTTACATTTGCAATTTTAAACTTCTGCTGCATTCTTTTACATACATGTATACAGTACAACAAACTTCAGTTTGAAAATTTTAATCTTTCTTATCCGCTCAAACTTGTGTACACCCATCTACTGCATATACCCTGGAGAAAAATTCCGCAGTAAAACTGCAGTTTTAAAAAGTGAAGTTTAAAGTAAAACTGTAGTAAAATTGCAGTTTTACTGCAGAATAACTGAAGCATTACTGCAGAAAATTTTGAAGTACATGTGTAGGCCTACACTGCTTCACAAATACTGCAAAAATATTACAAACTGACATTAAAATTAATGTAGTAATACTGCTATCCTTGAACTTCACTTTTACTTCAGTAATTTCGAAGATACTGTATCTAAAAAAATGTTCTCCAGGGTAACAAAAACGTTTTGTAGTTTAATTTGCAGCCAAAATATGGTGGAATAAAATTGGTTTTCATGAAAAATGTATAGGCGCAAATTACTCGTATATTTCCGAATTAATTTCCACTGTTATGCTAATTAACGTGGATTACTGACAAAATAATGTAAAATGTTGATGACGATATGTAAGATTAATATGTGAGACACCATGTATTAAAGTATTTTCTTTTTTCAACACTAGAGGGTGCTATCGACCTCGATCACTAGTTCACCACTGCGTTTGTCCAGAAACGAATTTATTATTAGTGCGTTCGATACTTGAAAAGTCGCGTTATCTTATTAAAACTGTCAAACCTTGACAGCGATTGTCACTATAACTCAGAAGTAAGTTTATGATTGGCGTACGAGAGCATACTTTGAACTATAACTTGAGAAATACCAAATTTATAATGTATCAGATGGAACTGGCCCTGTTCAGTAATAAGGGAAAGCGCAAAAGCCGGTAGGTGGCAAACCTAACATGGTACAGCAAGCTATAAGGGGAGGGAAATTTTAGTTTCGTCGTAGCCATACTCTTGTTTGTATTTTTCTAGGTATTATTGATCTAGGCTTGGCCTAAAAAATATTCTGAAAGACATGCAAAAAATACTAATAAGTCACGTGCCTAAGGCCAAAGTGAACGACCTAAGCAATGATAGCCATTCTTGCAAGTCGTAATTAACGTACACTTATACAGTATATGCTCATTGAATTTTTGGGGTATCATACATGTCCAGCTGTTTTCTCGATCGACATTCTAGAGCACACCTAAATTCAGAAGCATATTACAGTTCAGAAATGTTACAGTATATGTAGGCCTACTGTTATAAAGTACCAGCACTCCAGGAGTGAAATTGACCCATCATGGCATGTGATTAATCAAGTATAGCATTGGTAATTAGTACACATGTACCTGGTAATTAATGATGGATTGGGGGGCGGAGGAATGTCTTGATAAAGGATCAAGCTCATTTTTCCTATGCTTATTCGCTAAGAAATGTAGTGTAGTAAAACTCATGATCTCGAGCAACATTTTTGGTCAGCAACCCACTACTTGCTGTGAGATTTATAGAGCCAGGGGTTCAAAAAGTAGGATTTTCCTTCCTAATATGCACTCACCTGTTGCAGGTATTCTAGTTTTTGCAATGAGGTTAGCTACAATAGGTTTTCCAACAGTTTCCAGCGCGAGCTGGTTATGGGCAGTTAAATGGAGAAAACGCTAGCTGTAGGCATCCCTAAAACTTTCCTCCTACCTGCAGTTTTGATTCGTTGCATCCCTCTTTTGTTAATAAAGGGAGGTTTTTTTCGTATGGAAGTTCAACGCGTAGGCTAGCCTATATTTCAACGCAGTCGTAGCAAGCCTAGAGTAAAAATTTTGGCTTCTTATTCAGGTGTAAGAGGGGAGGGTGAGGGGATATCGCCAGCAGAAAGGGGTAGGGGAAGTCCCCATGTGGCATACTACAGGTAATAAAAAAAGAGGAAGAGAGTACCGTAGGAGGGTAACTTAACCTTGACATGAAGAAAAAAAATTAGGGGGTCAGCTATTGTGATTTTCCTCTTTCTTTTTCCAAAAGGGGTGAATAGGAAGTACCTTTCATGCAATCAGCATCTCTATTTTCTTCTAGTGTTTTAAAGGGGCCTTGATTTTACGAGGCTTTTCATGCCACCTCCATAGTCGAAACAATGATGCCTCTTCACGTATTGAGCAGTGTTCTCCATAAAAACTCTGTAAATACTTCTGGGAATAGATTCTAAAATTACATGTATGATATTTATTTTTTAGATTATTGTGAAACTGAGTAGGTTCTCCAAAAGACGAGATAGTATATATGATCGAGAAGGCAATTGGATTTGTTTTGAAAACATTGTTCAAAAAGTTGAACAATGTTTTAGCAATAAGCAACTAAGGTAGACTTGTAGAGGCAATATGTAATTAGCGTTTTTAATTGCTTAAGTAGGCTTAGCTGGCACCTATCGGCTACCCAAATCAAGGTTCTTAAAACGCCAACATTGACCCACCTGCGAACAGTTAAATTGGCACTTCATCAGCAATTGCGGCCTGCTGTATTGGCGAAAACACAATCTTGCAAAATATACCATGCAGGCACAATTGCTTATCACCAATAAGTAGCGCTTGTGATGTAATATTGAAGAAGTGAAAATTTCACTATTTCAAAGTAGCACCAGTTTAATTTTTCACGTGGTTGTAATTATAATTGCGAAAACAGAACTTTTTAACATAGTGGTGCAATTTATTTCCAAAATTGCATGGTCATGCCAACAGTAGTCTGGGCCCTGTCCAGGGGTAATTTGCATTCACATTCAATATGCATCATGCATATGACACAACTTTAGATGCCTATACCATTCCCCAAGTCTTGCATAACACCCTTCAATTGTGTGCATTTAGCCTCTGCAGGAATGCCTTAAAATATTTCCTTCATGTACATTATGTCCAGACCAGACCACTGAGACCAGCGAAGCATGCCTGTCAGGTCAAAAAAGTTTAGGCCAAATGCAACTAGCCATTTAATTTTTCGCGCCTTCAGCAAATGTAGAGTATCTGTTTGCACTTTGGAAACGAGAAAATGTCACGGCTGATGCACTAAAATCCAGGCTACGAAAAAGCAAGGTCAGCGACAAAAATGAATTCTTGATTATCGTTTTGAACAATGAGTCTTAAAGCGTCCACGGAAGAAAACGAGGTACAAGGCATTTGTAGCCAACAATTAATTAACGGTAAAAAATCCTTGGCTTAAATTATTTTCAGTAGTTGGCAATGTAAAGTGGATAGATTTTTTGTTAGCAGGAAACGAAACACTTCAGTGACATGGCGTGACAATATATCTCAAACTTCAAATGATAATGAGAGAACAGTTGCTCTCTGATATTTGAAGCAAAGCGCATTCTGCTAGAATTTGAGCACTGAATACTTTGCTTCCGTTTTAATCAGATCCGCCAGACCATTTGTTCCACATTGACGGTTAAAAGTTTGTTATTCTGGCACGCTTTAGGATCAATTTTGATGCTGAGCAAGTGAAAAAGTCGCTCAGGTTTACTCCTATCACTCATTTAATCATTGGATTAAACGGAGCAAAACCTTGAAAGTCACCAGTAATAATCAAAAAGAGGCATTTGTTCTAGTCAAACATTTAGCAGAACCTTTATTTGTGAAATTATTCAACGATTTCATATCAGGGATCCCTCATTACCCGGGAATCCTGGAAAAGTCAGGAATTTGTAACTGACTGGGAAGTCATGGACATTTTTAAAAAAAAATTCGAAAAGTCAAGGGATTTCCTAACTTTTAGTTATAATATCAATCCAGAAGGTATTTTGATATATCGAAGTGAAGTTGCCATTTGCACAATGAAAGAAAATCCTAATATGGCAGATTAACGATGGCAGTTCCTTCTATTTGGCCTCATTATGGCAATTTCCAAATTTCCAAATATGTTGATGATACTTGAATTCCGTTATTATACAAATTAAATAATTATCGTCATAGTCAAAGGCATATTATTAAAACATTTATATTCAAGAGCAGGTTTTTTCACTTTACATTGGTCGATGGGAAAAAATGGCAAGGGGAAAATAACCTGGGACTCCTGGGAAAGTCAGGTGATTTTGTTACTAAAGCTGTAGGAATTCTGTCATATGTGTACATAGGATTATACTATAGGGAAACTCAAAAACTACACTACTTAGTTCCCATCACATCAACTACAAGTACATGTACAAGTGTAGTTAAATTGACATTTCGATCTGATATGCATGTACAGGTAGGGTTGCAATACCTGGCAAAAACGATAAAAATGTGATAAATTTCTCGTTATTAAGATTCATCAGTGAGAGGTTTTGAAAAAAAGCATACATGTAATTGGATTCCCTGACGTTATTCTTTCCTCACACATACTGTACATGTACAGTGTAGATGATTTAAAATCCTGGCGCGTTGTTACATTTTAGCAAGCTATCAATTCATATTTTTTTCTGAATGCTCCTCGTACAATCATCAATTATTTCATAGGCCTAGCGAGTAGTCACCGGTGCATTGCATGCCATTCTATTGAATACTCAGCGTCACTATTAGTCACGCATGATTGTGAATCCGAATCAATAGTTTCATTCGGTCGGCCATTGCATATTGCTTTGAGTGCACATTGCATGTAGGCCAGGCCCAGACTACATTATAATTTTCTGGATATTTTCCTAAGTTGCCCAATTTATACGAGCCGTGTTATTAAGTTGAATTGTGAAACGTAAACTTGCTCAGCTCTACCTTTGTCATTAGTAACTCAGGCGAGGAAGACCTTGGAGGAGGAGATTGGGGGGAACGGGGGTACCTGGCTACAAAATTTCTAAAAGGAAAATATTGTGGGGCTGATTGACCTTGACATTTGGTTGACCTTCTCCATTATTTTGATTTTTTATTGGCGCGCCATATGTTTGCGTCCAATCCACTGTCGCCAAATTAGACACGCCTACAAAGCGTTTTAACAAGAACAAACAAGTGCATGACTTCTAGCATTGCAATGTTAGTATCAAGGATTATTAAACACTAAAATGCAGCTGCGCATTTAAAGTTCTCCAGTTTTTCCTTGAAAAGGAAAAGCTCGTACATGTAAATACTACTGTACGTCACGTGACTTTACTTTAGAAAGTAGAGGTTGACCGTATTATAATTGCAGTACAGTCGTATCAGACTGAATTGTATTCAACAACTGTTGGATGATACCTTTGTTTTTCACTCGAGCTACATTACATATTAATAATTTGCATACGAGTCCTAGCTCTTATCTTTTTATAAGAGCTGAAGAGAAAGTGAAAAATGTAGGCTTTGAGAGCATGTCCATAGAAGTTAACAAGTTACATGTACATGTACATGTAGATAATGTCGCAACGCAGCCATAACAGACATTGTTTTCTTAATACAGTATACCGCATAACGAATTTGTTTTTCAGTTTTATCTCACATTGCATTATACTGTAAGTGTTGCGAGCTTATCAGGCCATTCTTTGGCTAAATCGCGCTCCGATATCAAAATAGGATATGACATCGGATGCACGACCCATGTCAGGGTCATTTGCACACAATAACAATGACGTGTTCAATAAATTTGTATCTAAGCAAATTTAATCTCTAATAACAATCAAAGCCAGCAGCACACTGTCAAGATTAGAGGACTCGGCAAAAGCAGGCCTCCGATCTCGTCCGTGATGGTTTAGTCTGTGGGTGTTACAGGGTGCCAAAAATTAATTTTCGAAATTCACAATTTCCATGACATTTTCAGTCATGCATCATCAGATTCTGCAGTCACGAAAATGTTTTAAATACTGTATGGCATGTGAAAGATTGTAACGACTGTCTTCGAGTTTTAGGAATTGTTTCGAGCATTGTTGAAAGTCAATATACTTGATAATTACCATGTTAATTTTTCTTTTACAGCACGCTAGTCTGACTGTCTGGAAAACTTCAACTTCGAATTCAGTAATGGCATTTGTCCAACGTTCATCTGTGAATAATAAGGTGAGCATATACTGTACATGTATATCGTCGACAAATTATTCGCGAGGGAAGGACGCATAGTCACTTTCCATTCTACATACATGTACTTAAGTTAAGGAATCCTAACATAAACGCGGAAATCAAATGCACGAACTAGGTTTAAAGCCACTTTTTGTGTCCTCATTGTGAATGTCATTTTTACTTCGCATTTAAGTGGCCATTGTGTTGTTCTTTTGTCACTTCTGTGAGCAAACACAATGTGTCTGACGTACATGTATCAGTTGGTCGTTTTCTCAATGGTTGGGAATGCGTTTTCGACACTATAGTTATAGGATTCGCGTTCTATTTGTCCATGTTTTTGTACAGTACGTTTATGCATAAACTAACAACCTGCTATCGAAACATTACATTTTTCACAGTAGCTCTGCAGCTGGATTGAATTTTTTAAAATTAACATTGTTAAGCCAAACGTGAATAAAAATCGATTGATAAACATGACGGGGAGCGAGTCCGCATAATCTGCCAGTTCTTCAAAAAAATCGCAAAACTCCCTTTGATATGATATACAGACAGTTAAAGTAAGCTCATGTGAGTAAAGCAGCGTGTACCACCAATTATCACATGATATGATGACGTATGATGCTAACTTGCAGTGCAAATATTTCGTGAAGATGGCTGATAACTTCAACTGTGATAAGCGCCACAGTTGTGTTGGTGAAAAATTGATAACGCTGTGGGTGATAGGCTGTAAGCGTGTATTGTGTTTTTGTTGTGTTAGATTTTTGAAATGTGCTAGGTGCCCTTACACGCTAATTTCAAAAGATTGTGATTTGTAGCGTTTTGATACACATGTAATTGTGAGAAAAACCTGCAGGCTGCCGTTGCATTCGTAAAATCCTGCTTGGATTTTAATTGCGAAACAATGTTCAACTCGACAATTCTTCAATTGAATGGACAGTATATAAAAAAGAAACTTGCATTTTGAGTTTCTATAAAGTAACAAATTCTTGTAACTATTTGCTGCTAGCACGACCTTGCACTAAACCCAGTTTTCTCAATGGCATACCGATATCAGCAGCCTCAATTCATAACTTTGGTACAGATGCAGTACATAGTCATTCTTGACCAAGATACCATTCGTAAACCCGGGCTCATTTCCTTCTTTAATTAAAATTTCGATATGCATGCGTATTTTCATCAAGCGATGCATGATGTATTTATGAAAAGACCAGCTGCGTGTTCAGCTTGTCCCAGTTCGTTTTTTCTGCACGTTTCACGTGCTTTTCGTGTGAAATCGGCAGGTGTTTTGTTTGTTTGGATCCATTCCAGGAAACCCTCCCTTTTGATTGGGCCCCGTCGTGACTTTTATGGGCAATTTATTAAGGAAAGCTAACATTGTTAGTCTCGGCATGCTTTTTCCAAGCAATGCGACCGAAATGAGGACTTGCATTTTTGCTGTAGGTGAGAATTAATACCACACCCAATAGGCAGACTTTCGTTTGTTTTCAGATATTTAAACTTATCTGGCATTTGTATTTTAGTCACATATCATTTTTGTTTGTCTCGTTGGTGCCTTCCTAATGACGCACGGAAGCACTGATTAACACCTCAGGGTGTAATTACTTCGCTAATGTCCTGATTGGCTAAGTTTTGATGGGAATCGAAGCTTGGCCTTCAAAATGTGACGACCACAGTTCTACATCCATGACCAAAACAATAAACATCATCAAATAAGCCTTTGGAGCTAGAATTCAACCAATCCATAAAGGTGCGGTTACACCACATGTACATTATATCACAAAATTTTGCAATATAACAAATCAGTATTTAACTTTGTTCTACAACTTGTTTTTTAACGCCCACTTGATTACGTGGGTCATCAATACTACAAGATATTAAATAACTTTTTTTTCTTCCCATTTTCAAACAAGTTGTATAACTTTGAAATATAACACGTTTTGTTATACATACATGTACAGTGTAAATGCACCTTAACATCTAGTAGTATTGATGACGCACGTAAACGAGTAGGTGTTGCATAACAGGTTTCACAACAGTTAAAAACTAATTTGTTATATTACAATGTTTTGTGATATAGTGTAAACGCAGCATAAGACCAGTGTAATACGTGTATATCCTCCTATATATGCAACATTTATTTCAATGCTACAGGTAGTTTATTTAAAATTTCCCTTTATACTAAGTCATAAAAATAATCATTTTTTCCTCAACGTGTTACTATTTCAAAATTGCATACACGTAAGTGGAAAAATGCGCAAAATGACGATTTACTGACGAATTTTTCAATTAGGTCAATATGTGCGAAATCGCGTGCTTTTAAATTGGTCACCAATATAATGTAGGTTACATGTAGATGGTACTTGCTGAATGCTTTATCCCAGAGAGCCTTTCGCAAATTGGTAATCGATAGAAAAAACGCATGCATGGCAACAAACTACAAAAAGCCATAGAGACCCAGATAACTAAAGTCTATTGATCTTTCAGCATTTGTTGGATTTGAAAAAGCTCTCAATGATCTGGGAAAGACCATTGTTGCTTCAAAGGAAGCAGTTCCCATTCAGTTTCTAATCACATTTATCATTGGGTTCTTCTGAATCTTCCCATTATTTGTTTCCTCGTTTTTGATGCTAATTCGCCATTTAACTTCCTAAACATTCAATCCACTTGCAGAGTACAACTGCTAATTACCTTTAATTTGTGCACAGGGGCCAAGGGGCGGTCCAAAAAAGTGCATTCCTGGTAATTTACCTGCAGTCTAAAAAGCCAGGTGATATCTAACTTGTAGATTCACTGTACGTGAGCATGTTCTATACTCTTCTTGACTTTCCCACAGTATTTTGTAGTATTTGACAATAACAAATACAGGCTTATAGAAAACGAATTTTGTGAAGGATGTACATTACTTTTCAAATCGGAACATGCAATGCAAATTGTATGGCAAGCGTTTTGTGCAGCGAAGGCTTACGAGCTCGCATTTCCTTTGCATTTATTGGTTTCCGATAGTTGTCGCAATTAACCTTATTGCAAAATGTCCTTTGTAAGGAATAGGCCTACATGCTTGCTAAACCAAATTGGCGTTGATGACTAAAGCGAGCAATATCGTTGCAGGTACCTTGACATCGATATAGTGTTTACAAGCAGAAGCCTAGCCACATGTAGGCTATTGTCAAAATCATGGCATCGCTTAAACGCTGTTAGTTAATTTTTGGCAGTGGTTGCACTATCTGGAACGAATGGAAGCATTCTGGAGAAAACCCATAAGCTGCAATTTCAGCTGCAACTGCTGACAGTTATAAGATACGGTAGTTTGTATTGCTATAACAGCTGTTTGAAACCGATCGTAGTTACCACCTGCAGTCATTGACATTTGTTGTGTGCAGTGTCTGCCTAAGTTCGTGTCACGTGTACAGCACGAGAGACACTCGAATGCGAAGCTGCACAGCTGGTGTTTTGTCCTTGTGTTTTTGGAGTGTCCTTCGTTCTGTTCACATTTGTCTGGAAGAGAACGTGCGCTCATTCGCACCTGACCTACAATGTCATAATGACGATGGTTTACCTGTAAATCCTCATAAGTCTGATTTTTCGGAAAAGAGTTATTGCAACCATCGTGTTCGTTTGAACTTCCCTCATATTTGTGTACAAAAAACATGTGTTTTGACAATTACAGCGCCCTCCAACACTGTTATAAAGTTATTTACCTCTCCTGTAAAATTTGAAAAATTGAAATTACGATTTTTTCACAGTTTGAATTTGCCGCTCTTCATACGAGCGTTGATTCGTTGAATAATTCACTTGCCGATGCGCGAGGAGGTGGAGAACGTGGTAACCATGATAACCGTAGAACTTGAGATTCCATTTAGGAAGGCTTCCATATTGCAAAAGAACTCAAGAATGCATTAAAATGTAAATCACTCGACAACTTTGCAGTTGTATCCCAAGTAAAACAACAATTATCAGATAAGTAATAGTTGGTTGAAGTTTTTCAAATACAACTTAGCTACGCCCAGCTACTTTATAGGTATAGAGAGCCCGACAGCTACTTAGTATTAAATCTCAAGAATGTCATATGACCTCTTTCAGTGTCATTATAAAGATTGGTTTGACATAGAAGTTAGCTTATAAGCCATAGATTAGAAGTCAGAGCTATATGTGTAATTTAGGTTTCACTAAAGTGAAAAATATCGTTGCGAAATGAGGTTGTAAAATGGCTCTAAGCTGTATGTAGCTCCATCTCACGGCTGTGCATTTAATCTACATACAGAACATACCTGTACATGTAGGTTACAAGCTGTATTGTCATGTTGAAGAATCGTAAATTCGCAGAGCTCA
This sequence comes from Kryphioiulus occultus, assembly GCA_034687865.1. Taxonomy (NCBI): domain Eukaryota; kingdom Metazoa; phylum Arthropoda; class Diplopoda; order Julida; family Julidae; genus Kryphioiulus; species Kryphioiulus occultus. Next base: position 8,833 of record JAQGAF010000945.1, on the reverse strand, counting down.
CGGTTTTGGGGGGAGGGGGTCGTTAAATAATCTCCAATAAAGAAACAAACCCTGCTGTACGTCATAATTTCTTTTTAAATATTCAAATCTAAGGGACAGAGTTAAAATGTGCCAATGTTAATTGCAATGGAGAATACCTTGCCTTTGTAGAGTTACCACAAATGTCACATTTTTTACTGGCTTGTAATTTGTAAACCACTAACTGAGTTTCTAGAAGAATCTAGATATATGTCTGTAGGCCTATTTGAATAGGTGTGTCTGACATGTACAGGCTAAACTAATGTCGATGAAGTTCGCTAATTGGCTGTGACAGAGTTGCGTGGCAAAAATAACCGAGGCTATCGATTAGGAAAGAAAAGTTTAATAGGCCTAGGCTTGCACGCAATTTTTTTGAATAGGCTAACCTGCAGAATTTCGTTCTTCAGTTATTCATTACCCCCATTCTTGATTTCCCAATGCTGTGGTATGAATGAAAAACATTGTGCAAAATTTTCATTGTTGTGCATGAGCCGAGCCCAGGAACTTCAGAGCTTGCATACGTGTATATTATGTGAGTCATAGATTTCCTGACTATCTGACCAATGAATTGAAATAATGTACAGTGTACATGTAATGACCTTCCGCATTTTCTTACACCTTTCACATACAATGCATACTGTACATCAGTAGTAATTTAACATTTTTCATGCTGCAATACGTAAATTCATAAGTTATATATATAGCTAATAGTGATCAATTTAAAGTCTCTGCGCATGGGAAATTAGGAAAATCAAAGTTGCTGTTTTGATCACTGTCGACTATTTTGTCAAAGGAAGTACTGTATCACGTAAAATTGCTCCACTAAATAGAAAACAAGTTTGTGCATATAAATGCATTTCCTCAGGATATATTGGCAGCCACTGTCAATGTTTGTCTACTTCGTATACGCTAAATCTTGGCTTGAACGGCTAGTTACATAAATTGCGTTCAAAGTGTGTCGAATTCACGTACAGTGTAGATAAGTCCTAATAAACTACTTCTCATGTGGATTCCTGTATATGTCAAATTGCCTAAATGTAGGCTATTGCAAGTTTTTGGAAACCGAAAGAAAGTTAAATGCAAACTAATTAAAGTTTAAATTTGGTGAAATAATTTTGCGTGATCATAAATTATGTTGCATGCGTGCAATGAATCAGCGAATTCCCATGAAATAAAAGTTGTTTCAGGCTGCATGCATGATGCTGCCTTTCTAGCCTGTTACCATGCAATATTGCATGTAGACATGCCATGTCAAAGTTTAGATAATGCTAAAGATGGCTTTAAATTGCCCCGAACACAATTCTGAAGACCAGCGCTATTTGCCGGCATTTTTTAAAAACCGACCTTCTTGAAAATCCCATTCATGCATAATATGGAGCCTAGAGGTTACTTCAATTTTATTAAATAATTAATGTTATTGTAGTTATTTAAGCATGGTAAATGTATTTTCAATGCATTTAACGCGCCATTATGGTGTGTTTACTGTATATGCGTCTTACAGTATATCAATGAGATTAGAGATTTTAGCTTTGGAAAAGAAACGTCTCCCATTTACATGTAATATACATGAGCAGAAAACGTATAAATAGGTCTTGTACATTTTGAATGCGTCATCTATTTATAATTCATAATCCCTGGCAATATGGTGGCGTCATCATTTATATTTAGATCAAGAATTTTCTTTCAATTAATGTAGGCCTATGCTGCTCAATTTATGGGCCAGCTCATTGATACATGCATATCAATGCATATACGCGTATCATATACAGTGTCGACACTGCTTTGCTACAATTTGTAATTAAAATATAAATAGAAGTTTCAAATGAAACTTCCGTGTTCAAGAGAGCACTCCATTGGCGTCAATGCGAGATCGTATTTAATTCTGGAGGATATTATGAAATAATGTGAAGCATGGGCTGTAAACGTATATGTGCCATTAAACAAAGGCGATAAATATTAATCCCTACCGAGAAGGAGTGGCCTCGCAGCATGGCAACGTATTAAATGTCGGGCATAAAAAATTCTCAGAAAATCTACGAATATATAAATAGGCAGCGTACGTGATGTAGTATGGCGAGAGATGCATCGGTGAATAATACATTGACGATCTTAAAAATTGGGAACACTAGCACCATCTGGTTACAGTAAGGTGCCTATTTTGAAAGAAAAATGACAATCCTGAAGTGAATACTGTTCAATTAATTTTGTTTTTAAATTTTGGCCCAAGTTTTCGTACCACTTTTTTAGCAGTAAATTACGATGTGGTAAATTGTGCAACTCATGTTTCAGTGTGGACAAATCATATTAAATAAAATTAACCTATTGCCTGAAATTTCATTTGAATTCCTGGCTATAATAGCGCACGTCCTGCAAGTACTGCTTTTTGTTTCTCCACTCAATTATTCAGCATGACCTTATTGCAATGCAGCAAAGTGGAAGAGATTCTATCGGGGTTAATATCAGATGTGTTCGTTAGTTTGTTACAAAATGATTGTCTGAAAATTATCTAGGATAATCATTGGCCTCTTGTGTTGAATGAATCTTTAAAACTTTTACTGAAATAGATTTTCGGACAAAGGGTGTCCGAATATGAACTCGCATGCATGTGACATTCTGAAAATAGGACCTCTGTCTGTACATACATACATGTATACAGTGTACCTGTATTTTCGCAACTCTTTTGTCGACTTTGAAATCCTAATATCCTTGCGTCGTATTTGCAAAGTTACACGCTTTTTAGCAGGTACCTATTGAATTTAGTCGTAATTTCTCATCATGAAACATCATCTTAAAACAGCAGAATTAAAGCATACACTTTTTATTGCACATAAGTGCAGCGAAAACGTGGGCAGGCATTTATCTCTGGCTGAGCTGGCGTTAGCTTAGGACACGCTTGACGGTTTACTGGTTGCCTAAGTAAGCTGAAATTTATGACTAAAGTGGTTGTGCACGTGCTCCGCCCGATGTCCCAAATCGCACTTATCGGGCGTTTAATACTCGTAAATTGGAACTGCATGTACATGAACAGTGTGCTACAGTATATCCAACTGAGAACATTGTCTACTATTGAAACTTGAGAACAAAAAGAAAACTTGCCATGACATGATTAAACTTAAACAGAATTATCTTGCACATATAGAGAATAAAGTAAATTCAATTGCTATTTCGATGTTTGTTGATTAATATGTAGTGGAGTACAGTAATGTATTAACCTTGTGTGAGATGTACGGTTGCAGTAACAGGTGCTAGCTAGTTCGCAAGTTTTAGTGATTTCATTGTGTAAGTTCGACGACTCGATGACACTAGTGCGACCATAAAATAATCAAAACAAAAAAATGGATTTTTATTGTAGTATACTCCACGGAGAGGGCAAAACGTTCGATGTACATGTATGTGACCTCAGTCCTTGCAGATGCATTAGAACCACGTGGGCGGCTATTCACAACTTCCACTAGAAAGTTTTATTTTGCTTTCTAACGCCACTGCTTATAAATTCAATTAACAAATGTTAAAACAAAGGAGATGGAATTAATATATGGCGCCGAATTCTTCGTGTTTTGGCACAGGCTTATCGGTAATTAAGCATCATGATACAATGTACATGTACATGAAATCACATGGAGCATTTCCCTGCATGGACGCCTTTGAACAAAATACATACACATGTATAGTGTAGATGTACATGAAATAAACAAATTGTAGGAATTTTTCAAACTTTTTCCAACTTGGTCCTTGTAACTCAAGTGAGCGTCCATAAATTATGTACCGCTGGTTCGCTGGTTTTTTTACCACCCACCCTTGTAACACTTTGTAACAAATGGAATATCCCCTCCACCTTCGGTTACGTAACTTTTTTTTTCGATTTCTCACAAACTTTCTAAATCATTTTAACTGATTCCCTGTATACATCCCTAGAATGCTGAAATTTGGCACACAGCTTAACCTATCCTATCCTAACCTATCCTATCCTATCCTAAACTAACCTAACCTAGTGCCCTTCACTGGGTTTGGCGCCCAAGGTGGATACTTACCGGGTTAATACCCCCTCCCCCTTATTACGTTTTGTAACAAATCTTGACCCCCCTCCCGCCCCCTCGAGCTTACATAATTTGTGGACACCCCTAACAGTTAAAAAATGCTGATGAGGTTAGGACATTGTGATCACCCTGTACGTTTTGGCACGCAGGCTGAGGGAGTGATCAATGAAAACGAGCCTTGAAAAATACATCCAACAAGTTTCGTTTTCCGCGAATGGCCGCCAGAAGGCGTATGCTAATAATGGCCATCCTGCTTTTGTTTCTCCAGGTTGAAGTCACTTGAATTTTTGCATGTTTTGCCAGTGCATTTTTCCCAACAGGGTGCAGTGACTGATGGGCTATACCTCCACGTGCCATCTCATGTTTACAAATGCAAATATGCAAAGTAGTCAGCGGTTGCTGATCAAAAAATGAGGAAAACATGGTTTGCTAAAACCTCATCACGCATGCCATTGGCACTGACGTGGCAAGTTACGAACAGGGCAATAATCTACTTGACATCTCACCACAGATGAGAAGTACTCGTACACACGTTTTACCGTCATCGACGAAGCAGGCGTTATGAAGGATAATGAATACACTATGGTTCAAAGTTTATTGCACCAGTCGTGACGTGTTTAATAAAACTAAGGCTAAACCCACGCTGAAAATGAACTGCCAGTTTTACCAAATATCATATCATTTAACTGGCGATTATTTGGGATATCACGTGTTGCAAATAACGTATTTCAGAATTAGTTGTCGAGAATTTTTCAAAGCCAGTGCAATAAAACCTGATGCCGTAACGGTCAACATTCAGTTTTATTATAACAAACAAAGTGAGCAAACGTATCGTCTAATTCTGTCATATGTTTTTAGAAAAAAAGGTGCAAATTCTTGAAAGTTTATTGCACCGAACTTGACGTTTGTTTGATGAAAACGCGAAAAAAACTGCCTTAAATTGACGAGAAAAAATTAAGGTTTTTGCTAATGCAGCCAGTCAAATTTACATGAGAACAGTGTACAGCTAACTGACTCCCAGTGAAGGAAAAAGGCAGAAAAATGGCGATAATTGAAACAGATATGGTCTCATTCACACGCCAGTGAGCATGAGACAGTGTCTTGCAATACGAAATAATGCGAGCAGGGCGTTAATGGCCATAACTGCCTCGACATTTCCACCACCACTGGCACGAAACAGGTTACCAGAGAGCAGTTTATAATTTTTTCATGAATATTCTGGGAATTCCCCTCCGAATTTCTCGAAAGGTTATTACCACGTTGGGATTTTGTGCATGGGTAGCTTGTCGAAATGACGGAGTCTTGTTCGGAAAATTCAAAAATGACAATTAAGATTGCTATGCAATTTATGCGAAACATGAAACATGTACATTACATAGTTGGTTCAGCCAGTTTAGGCAGAAAAAAGGGTGGGCCTCGCAAACAGAGATTTCTCCATCATTTTAATTAAACGGTCGTTAGTCCTGTCAGTGCGAGTCTTCACCGGCGTGTAATATGAAAGATTAGTATGTCACTGCGAAGGGTGGATGCCTAGTAAGATTAACTTTATGGCAATAACTGTGTAAACAATGGTAGGGATTTGACGCTTTTAGGGCGCTCGTGCTTGGGCTGCACTCACGAATACACCCTTGTTTGATTGTCCATTTTTAAAGGGTGAAAACTTTGCGCAATTATTTTCTGGCCATGAAATGCACCGTGGACAATTTGATGCAGTGCTGATGCTACGCAGATCTTGCTTAAATAGCCAATATCTATACAGTGATGTGGTTGTGAGTATAAAATAAATGGTTCTACGTCAAGACATCGCCAACAGACTAAAATGAAATCAGTTGAATAAAATTTAATTAAATTGTTGCATGGTTAACCGTGAGAGCTACTCGACCAATAAACGAATAAAACTTAGTAAACGTAATATGTCCACACCAATAATTTTCTATACTTCTGTGTTATTGTTCCATACCTTTCATGTCAAAGTACATATACTCGAATTTAATCATTTAATCGAGAGTGAGGCCTACTAATAATTACAAATTGTTCGATATTATTGGTGGAACACTACTACAAGGCCATATTTTTCCAGTCCATACATTTGTAGCTTGTACACGTTTGCGGAATAGGACCCAGATACTGTATCTATGACAGTTTTGATCAAAATAAGGTTTTTAAACGATAATTTTTCATATGTACATTGTATATGAATCAACGCTTCGAGTGTAAAGGCCAGTTTACACAATAGTGCTTATCAACGCAAAATCTCGCCTGATAAATTTTCAGTAAGTTTTACTTTATTAGCAATGCGCGCTGTCACCGTGTCAGGACTATCTTATAGTGGCACAAACGATTTCAGCAAATATACGGCGTAGCTAAAAATAATATATGCGATGATTCAAACCATAAAATGGTCGTAAACATCATGTTAGAAATCGCATCGTAATTTTCGAAACGGTTCGCTTCGAGCTGGACTGTTAAACAGTAAGAAAGGCAATATGGTATTCCAGTATATGGAATGATTTCAAGAGATTGAACTTCGTGCCAAATGTTATTCCCCTCTCGTCTCCGTGAACCTCTCAAGACAAAGAGTGGGATGAGTAGAGAGGTTGATTAGTTTGAGAAATCATTGGCAGGCTAGAGCAGGAAGACAATTAGCAACTGGTGGCGTGACCATCAGTGACCGACTAAAATGACAAAGCAAACCATCTAACTTCATTTACATATGACAAAAAGTGACATTGGCAGTGACTAGTGCTTCTTAATTTCTAATATTTTTGCGTGTTTTTATCATTGTTTTGTCCTCATAAAAACTTGACTCTTGCATGCAGATGATGCGCGACGAATATTAATTGAGTTCTGGTCAGCCCACGCTCGCAGAAATGCATTTTTCCCTCCTGTCGTCATTCAGGCACGAGTCGAGAGTAACAGTAGTTAATTATAGTAGTTCGAACCTGCCATCGCACAGTGTGATATTTTAACTATCTAGGATGATTTTATTGAAAAATGAAACAAATTATAAGTTGGAAAAATGCGCATTTCTAGAATAAAATGTCCATATTTTATGAAAACATGCGTTTTTCCCTGATCTTAAAGGTGGAAATTAAATAAAAAGACGATCCAACCTCAGATTAAAGCATCTTAGAGCAACTCAATCCCTTGACTTCGCTTCAACTGTGTTTTGGGTATTTATTCTGGCAATACGCTGAAATGTTTGAACGTTTTTACGCCATTACACTTAAAAGTGACTTCTCTATTATACCGCATTATTCTAATTTCTTACTTCATTAACATGTTAGGAATAGTTAACTACTCGGCCATGCAAGAAAATCTTGCTTATATTTGCTTTTTCAAAAAAAAAAATTGGAAAAAAAACAGAATGCACTGAATTTCACAGTTTTGAAAGTGTTAAATTAATGTTAAGAAGTCGTTGTGAAAAATTCGGAGAACGATAGGTGACAGATGAAACGTGGTAGATCTTGGGAAGTGTTTTTGAACAAATTTCCCTGACCACCAATCTTAGGGTTGCTGTAGGGGCCTATTTATTGCTTATTTTATATAAACAAGATATATAACACATTTTCATAAGGAAACAGCACATTTATTGATAATAAATTGATAATTTCATTATGAATTTCTTCCGCAATTTTGATTTTTTTTGTTAACCAATAATTATCTACAGTATATTGTAGTTGAATCTCCACGACTTTCTCAAAGTAAATAAATTTTCCCTGACTCTCCTGACTTTTCCCGGTGTTGGAGAACCTTGTTATACATGAAGGAGTAAGAAAGGAATGTACATGTACATGTATCTGTAGCTATGCTCATACCCAAATAACGGTTTAGAAAGCAGTTGAAATTTTTTTAAAATGTGAGTAATAAACGTGTGAAACTGAATAAATTATTAGTTCTGTTAGCTTATAATATCATATAGACCCATTAAAAATGCACACAAACGCACAATTTTATAACAGGAATTAAATCCTCCTAGATCGCCAAGATATCACACTGTGCATGCATCGTCTAGCCACAATATCTTCTACCTTTGATAGCTTGGAAAAATCAAATTGTGGTCTTGCGTTCGAGGCTTGTTTATTGGCGAATTAAAGTGCCGGATAACGCCTGAATATAAGTCACGCAAACGTGTCTTAACCCACCTGTTGTTCTTTTTAAGACCGAATTGGATTGGCTGGCGTCCAAAACCTCGTGTTTAAATGTCCTTCAGCCTGCATTTTTCCTTCGTAACTGCACGTTTGCAGACTCGGAATTAATTATGAAAAGCTATATAATGTGCGGTGTGGAAATCGAGGCAGCGGCCTTCGTGTTTTCGTTCACGGTTAGCAGGCCCGCGTGGATTTCACACGGGTACGATAACGTTACTTGTGTCCGAAATAAATGCAGAATGACGAATGTGCTTTGGGAGACTAGCAATCGATAACCGTCTATAGCCAGTTATTAGATTGATACGTAATCTGCCAGCAGAAAAAGCCTTTGTCTGTGTCATCAGTTCCTTTTTCGGCCATTTATTGGCCTGGCATGTACGTGCGATGAGATCTATATTGGTACCGTAAGTAGGTGTTACTTTGCGCCAAAAATAAGCAAAAAATTGGGAAAACAGTGATATTTCCAAAACTAGACCTGATTTTTTCCTGAAAATTTGGCATCCTATAGTAAAGGGACATAAGATAATGATACTATAGACACAAGCTCTTCACTACATTCATTGCCCATATAATGTCAGTTGAAAAGTGGTGCAATGTTTCTCTATTGGAAAAGTTTACTTTGCACCA
>JAQGAF010000944.1:0-37769 GCA_034687865.1 Kryphioiulus occultus | reverse complement strand
CGGATGGTAGTATCACTATTACTGCGGATGGTAGTATCACTATTACTGCGGATGGTAGTATCACTATTACTGCGGATAGTAGTATCAATATTATTACCTGTACATGTAAGTACAAAATATATGCTGTCATTTAATATCAATACAGATAGTATAGTGACGGATACTTAATGTCACTACAGTCCATACTGTACTAATACCACTAATACTAAAACTGTATATACTAATCCATAGTTTTAAGTAGTGATATATACTGGTTTCACTCAAGTATCACTAATTTCCAGTAGTGTCAGTAATATCATAGTGATATCAGCTGTTGCAACTAAAACGGTGGGTAGTGATCTGTATATTTAGACAAATGCAGTTTCAAACTGTATTGACCAATATATTTGAAAATGCGTTTCCGAATGCATTTTAAAATGCATTTTTAAGTAGTTTATAATGCATATTGCAATGTATTATGCGTATTTTAGAATATATTGTGCAAAGCACACTAATGTAAGCTTTGTTGGTATGAATTGAAGAATATGTTGTGTATCTGCATTGTAAAATGTCAAAAGCCTTGCTATATTTCGTAATAGCCAAGGTTTAAAAAAATCTGGAGAGTCCAGGAGTTTCATTTAAAAATGTTGTGGAAAAGAAAACCAAAAACTTTTCGTCACCAGTTCGAAGTTTGGCTACACCTAAGGGTGTCCATTTGAAAGCGTAGAGCAAAATTTCCCATTGAGAGAACCTCAGTGGTCCGTTTTAGGTAGAGAATAGTGACATTTTGTACCTTTAAGATTTTAGAAATTGTATTGTCTTGATTAGTAGAAGGCAACCGAAATCGCATTCTGTTATTCACTAAGTACGATGTGACATGTATCTTTCGTTGAAGAAAATAAGGAAAATCTGGCTTTAAGTGGATTTTCAGATTATTGCGAATGACCGTTGATGTTACACCAAAACTCGACAAGTGGTTGTTTGTTAAACACAAGAAGCAAATTGGAATTTGAAACCATACAAATGAACAATTCCTAATCGGTGACATGAACGTCCTATGCTCTTGATTTCCCACTGCGAATGTAACTTATTCCAGGGCCTGATTTTGTAACATCATGTCTCGGCCATTTGTACATATTGGTTCACTGACGTCTTGGTATTAATATGGGAAATATTTCTGATTCCCCATTATTTATCTTTTTTAAAACAATAGCGCTACATTTCATAATATTGCCAATTTCCAATAAAGGATACTGCTGCAATAATAGTGACATTACCAAGCATTTGAACAGTTAACTAGAAGTTTTGAATTAAAATGTTGGTATTAACAATTTAGCAACATTTCGAATTTTCAAGGCTTCACAAAGCAGACCAGCGTTTGTTTGAACTCTCAAACGATTTAAATTTAGATGTCACACTAAAAGATTAAGCTGAAATTCGCGGTCCGGTTGGTCCCCTGCATTTATTGTGAAAGGCTAATTCAGGGAATCAATCCGATGGAGTCGTTGGAACAAATTCTTCATTTAGTCGCCAGAACTCCATCTGCATTAAGGGATTTGATGAAATCTAGCAGATTTCAAACAAAGCAAAAACCTGGCTGATAATAAAATCCACATTGAGCAATGAGGTTTTCGTGATATTTGAAAAGAAAAATAAGTAATTAAATTCGGTTGATAAGAAAAAATAGCTAAAAATGCTTATGCTTTTTTAACAATTTACTGTAAATAGAGTAATTTATGCTGAAAAAAAAAGAATGCAATACGTTAAGGCAAATTAACGGTTGACAACAGTATTTTTCTTTTCGGGATTATACCGATATTACATACATTTCATCAAATCTGAGTTTTCAGAAGTCCCTCCAATTATGGTAATTACTACTGGCGTGAGGTGTTCTGGAATAATTCAATTTGTCGCTTAATCCATGCGTGTCATATTCACATATAACTTGATTGTCAGCTGTATACATTTTTAGTAAGCTTGTGATATTACAAACTGTACACTTCCTAATGCAGGCTTATTTCAATGTGCTGATCTATATGCAGATAACGTGTATCAAGCACTTTTGTACTTGTTAAATTGTCAGAGTACATTCAAAAATTGTTTACATTTGTATATTATGATACTTCCATTGGACACCAACCCCCCCCCCCCCTCCACAAAAAAAACTCATCAAATTCATTCATGTATTAACTTTCTGAAAAAACTAATACTGGGTGGTAAGTCATACCCTCATTATACACTCATTGCAAAAATGCTTTTTTGTATAACCTGTCCTGACCTGACCTAAACTTGACCTTTGCTGCCCCTTAAAGATGGCAAACCTAAGGTACATCGGCGTATGCATTGTTTGCCATCTTTCAGGGGTTGACTGGTTGTCAGTATTTAACCGAAAAAAAAATGACAATAAAAATGATAAGGCACTGCATTTAATTGAGTTGGAAAAATCCAACAAATGGACACATTTGTGGCATGGGCTATGAAGAAAGTACTCAATTTTCGTGCCAAGACTACGAATGACATCTCAGAAATTTGTAATCTAAATGTTAGATTTAACATTTTAACATCAGTCATGATCTAAACCTACGTTGCTTTATATTAAGTTTCTGATGACGTCATTCTGGGCAAATTGCTTTCAATGCTGTCACGTTGACGAATAAGCACTCTGGCCCGGAATTTCGCCAAAACTGCGGTAAAAAATCGAGCTTTCCAAAAAGTCATTTCCACTTTGCCATACACGTACTTGTAAAGGTTATTTTTTGTGCGTTCTAATGCGCCAACCTATTTTTTCTCCGGATTCTGGCTATTAATTTCCGCTTTAAGTGCCTAATTAATCAGAAGTGAATTTAAAAGAAACCTGTTTGGCAACTCGCTGCTACCGATAATGTCGCTCGCAGTGACGAAATGTCGCTGGCGTAATTTGCTTACACATTAATTACGTTTATGTTCTTGCCTTCGATGTTTAGCCAACCTTAATGAGCTACACGAGGACACCAAACTTATCTGTTAGCTCACTGTAAGCATCCTGGTAGTTTCGATGTTGCCAAGCAGCGCCTTCGGATAATTAATGGAAACGGAATTTCATGTCAAACTAAATTTACTGATCGCATTTACTTCGAGCTATCGCCTTACAGAAATGCAAAATGCAAAAGTTTGTATGGGATTCAAAACCTTCTACAGTCATAAGTTTCACAACTTTTTGGCTAAAATTAATAGCTCGAGTCTTTGCGAATATCACTTATCTATTTTGGAGAAAATGATTAACTCCGAGTTTTTTAATTCCATGTCTTTGGTTCAGTTGCCAGCAGGTGGCGCTGTAATCACTAAAATCGAAAATGAATCTACCACTGGTGATGGCCACTGGTATCATGTGACCGGCAGCCAATCAGTGTCAAGCACAGTTTCTGGTTGATTTTCTAGTGTGGAAATTATTTTATTTTTTCTGAATTGCGCTTAACATGCCTGATAGGTGATTTGGTATTATGAAACACTACCTGAAAACACATTGAGCATTTATCTGCCCAGACGCCATTTATTTCAAAATACATGAAAAAACAACTAATTGTTCTGACTTTTTCCAAATTTTGGCACTTGTTACTAAGTTTTTCAAAAGTAATTATTGTATTGAGTGCGACTGTATGATCACCCTATCCTACAGGGTTTCCCAAACCTGGACAGCCTGGATAAACCTGGAAAGTCAGGGACATTGGACATTTTACATAGCTAGCCATTAGTTAACACAAACATAAAGAAATAACAAGCAATTATGTGGATGAAATTAATAACGAAATTATCAATTTAAAAAACTAATTGGAATTTGATGTTTCCTGATGAAAATTTGTTTTCTATCTCCTGTTCATACAGTATATGATTGTTTCATCTTTAGGGGAACCCAGTACATTTGATGTCAAGGTAGGAACTCCATATGCATCAGATTCGGATTCACCTTACCGATTTCGTATATCATTATACTGAGGACATATCAAAGAAAAAACGCGATAATTAAAAAAACGTGGTTACGTGGAGGGCGGCACCTTCATATTATGAATTTGCATATGTAATCTGATTTTCCGTTACCGAGTGGGAAACACACAGCCATTACCTAGTTTGTAAAACTAGATTTTAGTTTGGTGTGTCTTCAGTATTACGTTTAATTTAAGATTCCAAACGGACTTTCATATCAATGTACATGTAACCGTTACGTGTATAACCTGTATAAGAAAACACGACATTAAAAAATTCCCTCACAGATGGAATTTTTAGCTTCCACTTATCCGAAAATTTGTAAATTTGCCCCTTGGCAAGTTCTAACGGACCGTGTCAAAATACATTGGCAGATTTGGATTTAGGTCTACCGTAATCTTCTTCATAACTTCATCTGCACTGTTAAAATCCAATATTTGTAACATCTTGAACATGCACAGTCAAAGATACGAACCAGGCATATCCAAAAAGCGTTTGTCTACGACATCCCATTTCCTTATGCTGGACTAAAATAGTTCACTCCATGTGATTAGCATAGTCAAACTTGAATTGTCACACTGTAGTCTGCACATCTTAAGATGCGTTTAAGGAAACATCTAAGATGCTGCCCCTGAGCCCCCCAAAGGGCACCCTCACCTTAATCACATTGGATCGTGTCATTAACCCCGTGACTGTCACGTGTCCAATTAGGCCCCGCATATTAAGTTAGACTTTGTCGAGCTGGCTAGCGCATCGTCTAGTATGGAATTCCATAGCAGAATAGATACAAAAAACACTAAGAATTGGGGGTAAAAAACTGCCGACATCGCATTTTTTTCTGCGACGTGCATGGAGGCTCGCGAAAGAGGGTACCAATCGATTTCCCGTAACGCGCTTGAGCGTGGCGACGCTAGGCGGCGCCACCGACCATCCGGAAAGCGCCAATGTGCGTTGGGATTTAGCTGTTTTTGCCTCCATTCTGAATGAGATTGCTTGCAGGCCCTAGTACTGTTATCCCGAAAAGGTGCAATAGCTAGTTGGCTTAATGCCCAACTATCCACAGTCAAAATTTTAACTTGAAAACACTATCTCCGAAACAGTACTTAAAACACGATGAGAGGATATTATGTCATGTTAGCTTATGAACAATTATTAAGCTGGCCTGGTTGCAAAAAACTCGTTTACTTTCCCGTTGTGTTCGGTTTTCACATTTGAACATTGTCCTTTTTTCGTGTTTTTAAAATTGTTTATGTACTGTTTACATGTTTTCCAGGTTAGTACAAGTTATCTTAAGATTTCAAATCCAAGGGTCATGCAGACCATTACTTTTTATGTTATCCCGAAAAGGTGGAGTAGCAAGTTGGCTGAAATGTCCAAATGCCCACGAAAGTCATGTCTTTGTAAGAATTTTAGAATGGAAACACTACCTCGGAAAAACTTCGTAAAACACGAAAAAAATTGACAAGATTATGACTATATTATGAGCATTTATAAATCTGGCTTACTACAAGAAGACATTAGGACTTTTCCGACGTGCTCGTTTTTCACATTTGAATATTTTTTATATGTAATTATTTTTATCCTAAAATTTTAACAATTTATCCTAAAGAAATTGAATGTTATCATGTTCTTATTTACATGCCATACATTTGACATGAATCTTATGCGGATATAACACATTAAAAGCGTTTTTTTCATTTTTAAAAAGCTTTTTGTTTAAGGGGGTTATTATGTTGCCCCAAAATAATCGCTTTTTTTAAACACATTTTACAGAAATTGAGGATTTCCATACAATGGCGTACCAGACATGAAAAACTATGTCACACACTTATCTGAGTGCTTAATTTTATGACATTCCAGTAAATCTAAGGAAAAACTCGAATACCTAAATCTGTTTAAGGGGTGTTTGACATTGTTCCCAAAACCATCAGTCTCCAAATGTCAAAACAAGTTATCGTAGACAAATCGACTACACATGCAATCGTGTTAAAAAACTACATATGCATAGTTTGCATATTGAATCACATTTCCGTTTCAAAAGCACATTTTAATCAAATCTTTTACGGTGTAAGCGACCTTATCAATCCCAATCCTATTTGTCAACGGTCTTCATAAAAAAGCAAAGTATGCCAACCTTTCCACCACAATAAACAGTATGAACATCTCGTTTCTGATTCGAAAAAACGTGTCACGGTATCCCCTTCACCATTTCTGGGCATGTCATCATGGCAACTTTGTAAATGCCGCAATTTCTCGGTCATTTATCACATGTTTTTTTTGCACTAAAATTGCCCCCGTTTTAAAAGTTTACTTATAATTCATGTGTGGATGTTTTACAAAAGAATAATCTGGTATACTTCAGCAGTCTCTATTTGAATTATATTTGCCGAGTAAATTTAATTGTTGTTTTGTTTGAATTTTGCGCGCATTTAGGCCATAGGCCATTGAAAGTTGGCTTCGCCTTATGGCTCCTATGCTTGCAGTGATTGCCTGGCGGTAGGGGCAGCTAAAACGAAATTTTGTCGAAAGGTTAGGTGTAACTTTTTGATTTCCGTTTTATGATATTTAGCCAACACTTAGGATGCGATATTTTTTGAGGAACAGTGACTATACTGAGGTATACCCGAAGAATTATCCTTCTGCACAAAATGATAACGTTTAGAAATTTAATCCCGATATCACGACATAGTTGGTTTGGGAACCAAGATGGCAGCCAAGGAGAAGTGATTGTTGTCACGGTTCGTTTTCCATGGCGGCCATCTTGATTAAGGTTGAACGTTCCAATTTATCCATTTTCACACGCGGTACCGTTTCTAATTGATGACGTTTAGAAATTCATTCCTGAAATCCGTTATTCATTCCTGAAAATCATTTAGAATCATTTTCCCTGGGAACCAAGATGGCAGCCAAGGAGACTTAAATGCTATAATGTTCATCTTGCATGGTGGCCATCTTGATTAAGGTTGAACGTTCCCATTCTCCCATTTTGAACGTTAAAGCAGCGGTTTTCTCTGCAAAAACTGTCTAAAAACGTTCCCAAATGTACCACGAAACAATTTACAAATGCATGTATCTAAATGAGAAATTACCCATGGGCACGTGAAATCTCCGTTGATTACATTAAAAATAATTGTACGTACATGTAATGGATTTAACCCAAATCTAACATTTCACCACATTTCACGAGAACATGTTAAAATCCATTGAACTTGAAATCCTACATTTGAGTGACGAGAAAACCTGCAGATTCATTGAACCTATGTTATTTGATACAAGTCAGGCAATTGACCTATAAGATTATGTACAT
Source organism: Kryphioiulus occultus (assembly GCA_034687865.1). Taxonomy (NCBI): domain Eukaryota; kingdom Metazoa; phylum Arthropoda; class Diplopoda; order Julida; family Julidae; genus Kryphioiulus; species Kryphioiulus occultus. The sequence goes on along the minus strand of JAQGAF010000944.1, from coordinate 30,523 downwards.
GTAAGTCAAATTGACTTATGAGACTCTGTACATGTAATGCCAATTGATCTATGAGATCCTGTACATGTAAGGCCTATTAACCTATGAGATTCTGTACATGTAAGGCCTAATAACCGATGGGATTCAGTACATGTAATGCCAAATAACATTTGCGATTCAGTGCAAGTGATGCCAATTGACCTATGCGATTCTGTACATGTAGGGCCTACATATCTGTGAGATTATGTACATGTAAGGCAAATTGACCCATGAGATTATGTACATGTAAGGCAAATTGACCCATGAGATTATGTACATGTAAGGCAAATTGACCTATGAGATTATGTACATGTAAGGCAAATTTACCTATGAGATTCTGTGCATGTAAGGCAAATTGACCTATGAGATTCTGTGCATGTAAGGCAAATTGACCTATGAGATACTGTACATGTAAGGCAAATTGACCTATGAGATACTGTACATGTAAGGCAAATTGACCTATGAGATTCTGTACATGTAAGGCAAATTGACCTATGAGATTCTGTACATGTAAGGCAAATTGACCTATGAGATTCTGTGCATGTAAGGCAAATTGACCTATGAGATTCTGTACATGTAAGGCAAATTGACCTATGAGATTCTGTACATGTAAAGTCAATTAACATTTGCGATTCTGTACATGTTAGGCCTAGTAACCTATGGGATTCTGTACATGTAAGGCAAATTTCAACTCAAGTCTGCTAGCGTGGGACACGAATCGTCAACTGCAGCACTGCAGCCACGCACCCGCTTCGAGGCTAGCCGCATTCCTCGCCGATGCAGACGGCCCGCGTTTAGGCCTAGCTGGAACGCGGCTTTAGCCTCGAACACCAGCGGATAGCGCGAACACATCTCGAACACGTCTCCGATTAGCCTCGAAACGGGATTTCCGAGCCCTAGCCTGATCCCGTTTGGAGGCTGGAACAGTGCGGGCTAGCCTTGGTTGCGCGTTTCGCTTTAAGCGCATAGGGGTCCCGCTCGGAGGCTAGGCGTTTTCCCCCGCGCATTACTCGGAAATTTCTCCCGCTCCACCAGCACCGCGGTTACCGCAGGAGGCTGGAACACGTTCTGGCGTCCGCGAACCTGCTCGGAGGCTGGGAATCCCGCAGCTAGCCTCGAAGCGGGAACCGGAACCGGGAAAAAATCGCATCTTCCATCCCAGCATCTCAGCCCGAGGACCGAGGCAAGCAACGAAAAACAGGAATCAGGGCACTTACCGAACGATGCTAGGCCGCACAACAGCATGGCAAGCAGCACGCCGTGGATAGTCATGGCTCCGATCCCGCCCATGGACTCCCGTAGCCGGGCATTCCAGTCCCGCGGTCACCGCGGACGGGCCGACGGTCGTCGCTTAATCCTGGGGCGCATGGCGGCCGCTCACTGGGCCATGGCTGGAGCCTGTGGGGCGCGAGGCTGGACGGCGTCTACGGCGAAGCCATGGCGCGCGGCCGGCTGGCAAAAAACGAGGTGCGCTGCTCGGCGCCGCTTGCCATCGACGTGTGAACGGGCCGCCCCTGGTGGGAAGTCTGGCGTGCGGACGAGCGCGGGCGAAGGCTGGGATGGGCGAGGAAACCGTCGCAAGGGCGAGCTCGCCTCCGGGCCGCTAGGCTCGCGTCAGCCAATGGCGCGCTAGGACGCATCGATCGCGAGACGGCTAGGCCTATGCGGCGCGGGTGCGGACGCGCCACGGAGCCTGCGCCATTATCTGATCCGAGGCGCACGGAGCGGGGCGCTCCCGCGCCCCGCTGCCGCCGCCCGGGACTCGTGGCGCCGCCTGGCGACCGCATGGGCGACGGCGCACGTGCGGAGGGTCAACAGACGGACGCGATGCGAGGAGGCGGAGGAGGCGGAGGAGCGCTCGGAGGTAGGTGGCATGAGACTTGGCTTTTTGTCGGGGAAGTTGGGGACGAGGTAGGATGGGGATGCTTTGGAAAAAGTTCGTGAAAGTTGCTGGGCAGATGTCGGGTATGGTATCTCGTAAAGTTTGTCATCGGACCAAGTAATAGTTTCAGCTCCACGTTAATTGTGAACGTGTCACCAATCTTTTTTAGCGTTGCTGATGAATGGGAGCAAATCACGTGACATTGTCCTCGAGCGCGTTCACGGTAAAAAGCGGCGTTTTCGACGTGCAAATAGTTTGCGCTCCACGTAAATCGTGGACGTGACGAAAACGTGTGACCCCACGTGTAGCATTGGAAATCAATGGGAGCAGATCTCGTGCCATGGAATACAATTTTTGAAGTGTATAGCTTTCGCTATCTTTTTTCATTTTATCGAGAATTTACCTTTAAAGAGAGATTTCTTGGTCATTTATTCGAAGCTGTACATGTACATGTATACCCAACATTTGGGGGTACACTGTTACCCGAATTATTCAGTAATTCAATATTGCTGGTAAAACGCATGAACGTCAGTTTGCTCATTTTCACGTAGAAAACGCCGTTTTTGACCGTGAACGCGCACGTGGATAATGTCACGTGATTTGCTCCCATTCATCAGCTATGCTAAAAAAGATTGGCGTCACGTTCACGTTTTACGTGGAGCGCAAACTCTATTGAGCAAGCTCACGTTCATGCATTTTACCAGCAATAGAGAGAGTGAGCTCCACGTTAAACGTGGACGTGACGAAAACGTGTGACGTCACGTGAAGCATTGCAAATCAATGGGAGCAGATTTCCAAATACTTTTAATATCTTTTTTATTTGCATCGAGAATTTACCTTGAAAAGAGATTTTTGTCATTTATTTGTAACTATATACAGCTGTATGTAAAATTTTCGGCCACTAATGAATAATGAATAAATGAACTTCTATCTATCTATCAACCGTAATTCAATATTTTTGGTATAATGCGTGAACGTGACTTGCTCATTTTCACGTCGAAAACGCCGTTTCTTAGCGTGAACGTGGACGTGAATAATGTCACGTGATCTGCTCCCATTCACCGGCCGTGGTAACAGTTCAAACTGCAAAATCCAAACTAGTTTCGGTGAGTAATCTTGTTTGAAACGTCCTGTCTGAACGAGGCTTTAGGAGTGTTTTATCTTAATTTGCTTATACCTCGTTCACACCGGACATTTCAAACTTGATCAGTCGCCGAAACTCGAGCACAACGAGGAATAAACATACCTCGTTCCTGGGACAAGGGACGAGGTTTCAAACTCGTTCGGTTTGACGTCACGCAGTGTTGCCAGTCAACTTTTTCACGTAAATTTCTTCAACATTTGAGGCGACATTTTGTGTGATACCACTGGTACAGTTTGCGTAGCGCTAGTTTGGTGTGTAAGGACGGGAAAGTATGATCGATGATTTGATAAGTTTTCTTCGGTTTATTTATTAGTTTGGTACGTCGAAATGTGCAGATTTCGAATTATCGTTATTCTCTCATAACATAGGGGCAAAGGGCTAAGCCCTATTTTGCTTTCCACTCGGGCCTGTTATTCAGGAATATCGGTATTTTATTATTTTAAAAACAACAGCATGAATAATCAGATGAAATAAGAGGCGAATTAGATTACGACCCATTCTGTATGATGGCAAGGAAAATTAGTGATTTTGGAAGTTGTCAAATTAAGAAGATCCAGATAAGTGTTTTTCACACCTGGTCACGGTCACGTGGCAATGGGAAACATTCGTTACTAGTGTTACCCAAGTTCCTGTGTTAGCAATGAGTTTGGGTAGCCGACTTGTGCGTGACGGACTGCACCTAGGTGGGATGCTTTGCAAAATGTGTTGGTTTCAGTAATTTGATAAGCGATTGGCTTCACGCATCTCATTACGGTTACATGCAGTTGTAAAACTTGCCCTATGCCAATTGCCAAAGCGACGAGATGTGGAGGTTTTACTTAATTTGCCCCTTTTGCCCATGGTAACTGGAAATGACATAATTCGCCTGGGATTTTAAATGGCATAAATCCGCCAATCAATATCTATTGTCAAATTTGCGGGGACTCTCAAACCGACATCTAGTGAATGAATATTTGAAAAATTCAGCCATAAATTGTAATTTTCTATTTTATTTTGCAATGGTCTTGCCTAAAAGCTAGGGGAAAATCTTCGATACGTTATATTTTCCAAGCTACTAACGTTCAACAATGAAACCTTGTCCACACCTTACAAACATTTCCTGGAAACATGGTTTATGGCACTTGTTTCTTCGAAATGTTTTCAGAATTCTAGCACGTGAAACAAATTTGTGGAAACATGCTAACGAAAAAGGCTTTTTCTGCACACATTTACTTTAATTGCTGGTAATGTGGACTGTTTGTGGATACGTTTCCACAAACTCGTTCTAGAAAACATTTTCACTGAGTCATGTTTCCCGAGAAATATGTTGTCTTAAAATGTTTTTAGGTGTGTACTAAGCTTGATATATTCATGGTAAACTGTGTTGTGCTTATTTATAATACCGTTCATGTTTTCTTGATGTGTATAATGTATGTATTTCAAACCATGTAGGCAGGTTAACTTAGGCAGTATAAGTTTTGACATTGTTAGTTGGCATGCAGCTTTGGCCCTGTTGAAAGACATTGTTGTTTAAATTCTTGAAATGGCGCCATAAAAACTTGTAATGCTTTCGGAAACTTTGCCCCTTGCGTGCAAATTGTTGGCAACCACTCCGAGCTCGCGTGCTATGTGTGATTGCCTGATGTTAGGTGGCTAACCCGGAGACCGGAAATGACGCCATTCAAGACCGATTTTGAATTTCATTGGTTAACAAAACTGGTTTACAAGTTCTTGAAACAGCTCCATACAAACGGGTCATTTTTCTAAATTTGCCCCCTTGAATATTAAAATGTTGGCAATCACTGCCAGCACGCCTGTTATACTCGATTGCCTACTGCACCTGGTTGCTCCTTTAACTGGCAATGACATCATTTTCCACGAATTTTGAATGGCATCAATCCGCAAATCTATATCAGTTATTGCATTGTTATGTCAAGTTAGTCAAGTTAAAGAAATAAAGTATCTTGGTTTTACTATTGATTAAAATTGGACTCATAAAAGTCACATTGAGGGTTTAATTAAAAAATTAAGAAAACAATGCCTGGATTATATGTCATAGGAAATCTTCCAGACATTAAAACCAAAAGGATAATTTATTATGCATGGGTAGAAAGTTTGTTAAGATATGGTATTGAGATATATGGTAATGCTGCAAACTCTACCTTGCAAAGATTGCAAAAACCTCAAAATAAACTAGTACAAATTTTATTCAGAAATGCAAAGAATTTAGTCACTGATGATTAGTATAAAGAATTACAAATTTTAAACATCAAACAACTTAGAGATTATGTAACTATTATTAATAATTATTTCAGCAATAAATTTAAAACAGTTTCAAAAAATAAAGTAACTTTGTTTCGGAAAACAACTTATAGATATAACATCCCTTATGTTAGAAATGACTACGGCAAAAAACTAAGAAATTTTATAATCCCAACAGTATTTAACCGCCTTCCAGAGGATATACTTGAAATAACGAAGTTAGGGAGACTAAAAATAACTTTAAAACAATACCTTTTGGGTCTATAATCTGGCTGACTGTACATTACGGTTTTGATAATATATGCAATGTAATAATTAAGTTATTGAATGGATTTTTAATTAGTTTTTATAATTTTGATGACATTTTTTACTCCCCTTATTATATCTTCATTTCTCATTTTCTATTTATGCGTTCCAGAGTTAATTCTTGCTAACATATGAATTGATAGAATTTTCATGCTGTATTTCACAATTTTCAAATGTTTTTTTTCTTTTTTTCTTTTTCATAATACATTAGTGTATCATATTTTTCGTGCTAAATAATTGTTATTATGAATGTTCGAGTTCAAACAAGTTCTATTTTGAACTTCGGCCCCTACTACTAAATAAACTAAATTTCAATTTCAAAAAAATTCGCATATTTCTGGAATTTTTCCCAGATTTAATTTGATAGGAAAGTGACTTTCCATCCCTATCCGTTCTTTATAATACCTGGTTTGCAGAAAGGCTAATAATATAAACACCTTAACGTTTAATATTGCTCGCCTTTCACGTTTATTGGTGAAGCTAGAAGGTTAGAAGGTCACAATACCGAATTTGCAAATGTTCCCGGAAGTGGAATATTGCGTCAACATATCAAAACATAAATTTTGCAGAGAATTGCGAAATCATCAAAATCGATGCCAGCCAGCTGTTTATGCCGAATTTGTGTGACAAATATTGCAAATCAATAAATTAAGACAACTTCAGAGAATTCTTGCCAAAAGGTATCAAGTTTCCCGTCGTAACTTTTGCAACACAGTTTTGCAAATGTTGCAATTTTGCCTTAATATTTATTGAAAATTTTAGTTAAAAATGCCGAATTTAATGAAACCCAACTTATCATTTGGAAATGACATTTTTTTACTTTGTCCAGACGTTGTTCTAGATAGAAATATAAAAAGTTGTATATATATATATGCAAATTAATATTGCACGACTTATTTTTTGGGATGTTATCATAATTTCGAAAAGCAAAGAATTGTAAGAATTGTAAAGCTTTATTTTCATGAATAGCTCTCCTGACGGTGATGCCAATTGGTAAAGCAGTTCATCGACCTGCCTATCTTACTTACGTGTGCATGAATTTAGAATATGTAGAATTATTAATTAGAATAGGTTGGTGGTTTGGTTAGGAACGATAGTATAATAGGAATGCCTGGTGGAACGAATATTTAAAAGAATGTGTACAATAGTAACTATCTTTTCATACGATTAGTTTTGCCTGATTTTGGTAGTTATTTGGTTAAAAAATGAATATCCATCCAAATTGTAATGGATTTGTACTCAAGCTCCCACGGATTATTTCCGAACTTGTCCAACTAGTCAAAAATGTGCCCTCGAAGTAAGATTGGCAATATCGTTGAATCAAAATTCAACTCAAATTGACTTTAACAAAATGACCATTGTAAATTTTTATAGCTCTTCCTGGCGGTCATTTCCGGGTTAGCCTACCGGTGCAAGCCTATAAAAGATTCACATTACCTAACTAAAATCAAATTACTTGAGCTGGTCCACTGGATTTTTTATGATAAAGGTGATATTGAATTTGGTCCAAGTAAAATGAAATGAAATCAAGAATGATTGGACACTCGTAAAATTTCAAGATTGTTCACTGCATGGGCTGAATTTCTGACTGGTCAACCTGATGGCAGTTGTTTGATGCTCACTTCCGGTTTTGCCAAAAATGAAAACCTGGGAATCCTTAGAAAGTCAGGGGATTTAAAACTGTCTGGGAAACCTGGGGAAGGCAGTGTAATTTGAAAGTCTTTCAACAAGTCGGGGGATTTCCTAACTTTTAATTATAATTTCAATGCGGAAGGTATTTCATATACGATTATAACGGATCTTGGTGTTTACTTGATGTTGCCCTTTGACGATGTCTGGAAATGTCAAAATTTGTCAAATCTGCTTACTCGCAATTCAAAATCCAAATTAGGAACTGACTTACTATAGGGTTAATACCGTCAGGGAAAGTCAGGGAAATTCATAATGTCTGGAAAATTTGTTGTGGTACAGCTATTTTGATTGGTATAAGTATCTCATGAAAAGCATTAGAAAAACTGTATTTGTGTATGTGTTTAAATGCATTATTTTTTTTAAAAAAAATTCGCGTAAGGCGTTTCCGTCTTTATGAAGAATTATTTAATATTTCAAAGAAGCCCTCAAAAATGCAGTGTTTCAGATCTATTGTTTCAACCTCTAGTGTGCACATCGTTATTAATATACTAAAAATCCTGTACTTCTTGTAATTTAATATTATTATTTCTTCTTACAAAATTGTGGCCCAATTCCGTAATTTCGTGATGAGATCTATAATTTCTAAAATTTCCGCCATATGGTATATGTGCTTGGATCAAATCTTTAAAAAATTTCTTGAAATTTTTCAAAAGGTGTCTGGAAAACCTGGAAAGTAGGGAAATTCAATTGAAGATTTGGCTAGTCATCCTGACAGAAAAATACAAAATATAGTTAATTGCAGTTAATCAGATTTGATCAGGGAAAGTCAGGGAAATTGAGTTGCAAATTTCGGTATGAACCATGTCCTAGATACTATGAATTCCTTTGTAATACAAAAATAAATGTCATCCTAGTCAATGACCTTATTAATTAAAAACAGTTTAGATATTCCATAGCATGTTTTTCATTTGTATTGATCGTTGGGAAATTACTTAAGATTAGGAAAAAATAAAAATGTTGATCTGGGAATCCTTGGAAACTCAGGGGATTTTCTATTACAAAAGCTGTGGGAACCCTGTGTACTTGCTTTTGTTGCAGAAAGCATTGTCATTTGTTTAGATTTTTTAACACCCAAAATGATCTTCTCTGCATTTCTGCAAAATGCAGGTTTACCAGAAGCTGTTGATTACCCTATCAACTTTGGAGTGAAATGCCATGCGCTTCGCTTAATGAGTGCCTAGCTGCTAATCACCTACATGTATATGTCATTAAGCAAAAAAGGCTAATCTTTTCAAGTACTTGCTGCATTTTTCCACATGGCCTCGTTGGCGCAATGCCTGGATTGGAATTTATTTGCAGACGATTTGCAATCCCCCCAATGCAAAACGGAGCTTTCGTCGTTTTCATTACAACTTCTTTGTGAATGCTTGTATCCCTGTGCAGCCTAGCGTGCTTAAGTCGTTTGCAACGCTGCACAACAGTGGCTGTCGAAAGGCAACTAATCGGTCGATGATTAATGCTCTTGTTTTGTGCATTTCCCCATCGATGGCGTCGTATTGGGTTGGCAAGGAAACGTCTTAGAAATGAGGAAGATCTTGATGTTTTAATGTGAGGAATTAATTCGGTTGTGAATTGAAAACTTGAGAATTTTGGACTTCTTTGTTGTCGATGAGTTGCACATTATTAATGCCTTAAGATGCTTGTAAAACGCTTGGACTTTGGAATATATTTCTGTTTCCATATACAGTAGAACCTCTGTAAGTTGACCACCCAAGGGACTGCCGTAAATTGGTCAACATATGGAAAGAGGCTTGAACTGACCGAATTTAAATTCCATGCACTGCGTGTACTTATATTTTACAATAATCATTCATTATTTACCTTTTTAAAATGTTCGTAATACAGTGCCAGTATTGCTAATGTGCTGCATATTTATCCAGCAATTGCACGTACTGTACAGTAGTACTGGAATTTTAACGCTGTAATGTAACACAAATGTACAGCGTAAAGTATAGCTGCCAAAGATTTTACATGTGTCATCAATGACTATAGGTATGTTGAGAACATGCTGGTCAACATTCAGAGTGTAAATTACTATAGTGTAGTAATCCAAGTTGTCAGCTTACAACATACAGTGGTGCAGGTGGTCAACATATAGAAGTCACCTTCCATTTAGTTAATGTGGTCAACTTTGGAGGTCCTACCGTATCCAAACTTCTATTTAGTAGTTCAAGCAGTATAAAGACTAGCCATATGCCCGATATCAATTTTTTGATTAAAAGAGCTGATTGCGAACTGAAATATTGGTGATAAACTGGTGGTAAATTGAAATTTTGTTGATTACCTGATGGTAAACTGAAAACAAATGGCTATTGTTTCTAATTGGGATTTCAATAGCAAACAAATGTTTAGGATAAACTGATTGCAATGTTGCTGTATCTCAATAGCAATCAAATGTTGATGGGAACTAAATAAAAGTTGCTAGCAATGAAGTTCTAGCGATTTTTATTGATTATCGACTGGTTGTAAAGTATTTGAAATGTGACCTCTGCAACATAGAATGCGAATGTTTGCAGTTTAAACACTGGTAACTCCATAAAAATGTAGTAGTGGTGATTTCTGACTGGCTGCATTTAGTAGCATTGAGTAACAATTAATTTAGATCTTTAATTTAGTAGGTCCCGTATTCGCAGATTTTTGATTATCGTCTGGTTGTAAACTAGATGAAAGGTGACCTATGCAAATTTACGGTATATTCCGAATACTCGTACTAGCAGATGACACACCGATGAACGCCATAAAAAAACGGTTTAGGCCGAGTTTCACTATTGCATGTTAAATGAAAAGTTAGATAACCTGATGTCACCTATAACCACACGTTACCCCTTAGGGTTAGTTACTTTATTTTGCACCATTTTATTATTGGCATTTTCAACACAAAGGTAGTAAACTTATAAATATTTGGCAGATTTATGAAATATTCGATATACTTGAGCATGTACTTTTTAACTGTTGTTTAAACTTGTTTTATTTAACCTACAACGTGCTTTGAAATTGGCATTATTATAGTCATTAAATGGGTATGATCTTGATAAGGCCATAAGAGATCAACCGTGCCTGTTAGCTTGGTTAACTTTACGTCACGGTTACCTATCGATAACTATTAACCTAATGTGGTGCAATGCTTTTCATAAGGTAACTAAAGGTTTGCTTTGTTTTGGTTAACGCTTATTTAACACATTAACCAAATGAACCATTTTTGCTACGGGCTATTGCTTATAATGATAACCGTTTCATGTAAACAGCAGAAATTGCTGATGGTAAACTGGTTGAAAAGTTGTTAACTCCCTGTAGGCTATCAAGTTCTCCCAGTATTTATTGATTATCGACCTGTGCAATGTGAACTAAATTTATTTGAAAGTTGACCACTACAAATTAGATAGCGAATGTTTTCAATTTACACATCGTTAACGATTATAAAATGCGGTTTAAGTGATATCCGACTGATCGGATATGTGGTTGCTGTGTAATAGCAATGTTAACCAATTTATCACAGTGTCTACCTAACCTAGATTTATACTGAAATCTTTCTTTTTGTTGGAAATCATCAAGTTCAAATGTAGTCATCTGTATCCATGGAATTATTTGAGCCAAAAAATTTTAATAATTAAACATAATGATCATTTTATATAGTATCATGAAAAAAAGGAATTAAATCCTGTTTAGTCCTGTAAATATCGTCGTGGACTTTTGAAGTTACAGTTAAGTTGACCTTCTTGAACCCATTTTGAAGATTTCATTTCATGTTAATCCCTTTGGTTCCTTGTCCCTTGAATTGTTCATTTAACTGACCAGTCTGTATCTCCAACCATTGCACACCTACTTGCATATAATTCCGAAAATACTGTATAATGCTGTAAGTCTATATGTTGTAAGTCTTCAAGCGACTGCATGGCACTAACACAAATTCGAAAAATGCATTAACCTCATTAAGAGTAGTGATTGCTCCTGACTCTGTAATTAAGATCATGCGTTCGTGTCAAAAGGTTTATTAGTTCCTTGGGGAGATTTTCGTTGTTATATTTTGTCACCATGATCTTGATATCACAGCAAAGTTTCAGATGTGCAAATCCGCTAGTCTAGCAGGAAACGGTCGTGGCATCTTTTTGGCATTATTTAAGTCGGTCATATACCCTAGGTTAAATTTAGAAAGCAGCAGGAGTCATTTGCATAATTTAACCACTTCCTCTGTTTTCCTTAATGCAGGCACGCCAGAAATAATTAACGAGTTGTAGAGGTAAACTTCTTCTACATGTATAAATTAAATGAAAACAAGGTTCTGTTACTATACATGTTAGCCTATGAGAAAAATACTTGAAGGAATTACACATGTATAATTAGTACGACGTTAAGAGGACAGGAAATCTCGCTTAGAACCTTAATTCACAAAAATTTCTGTTTATGGTTTAATTTTTTTCGACTTCTAACCGAAATGTTATTTCCAACAAATATTAAGGATTCCATAAAATTTTTAACATGCATATGTACGTTGAAAGTGACCCAAACTTTGGACGTCTTTTCCAAAGTCTTAAATGTTACGAAATAACATGTATGTCTTTGAACACACTCATGTATTTTAAACGAAATTTATCTGGAAGGAATATTCGATATCAAATTTCGTAATAAGTTTATCTTCGTTATTTTATCTTGAGTTTTTAGCTTTTTGAACAAACATTTGCACTTGCATTCAGTATAAATCCCTACATACATGTATGTTGTTTCTACATGGTTCTTTAAAATTGTTTTAAGCGTACAAACTACATATGCGTGTACATGTATTTTAATTCATAACTTTATTAAAAAAATTGTTTTTTGGTCACCAAACGATTCATTTCTTTGTAAAATCTACTACGAATTGTGGATCGCTTAGCAAGTTAACTATTAATAAAGTAATTTCGGGAAACTTGACTTTCTGCCAAGTGGCAGAAAAAGCATTTAATGAAAATGCTCCATGGGTAAAAATCCATTTTGGAAAGCTATATTTTTATTTTGTTTTGCTCGATTCTGCAGCTCTCTTATTAGCAATATTGTACATTGTATATCAAATGAGTTAGCATAAAATCTTTCAAAATACTTTAAACAGTATGTTATTAAGAATTTAACTTTATTATTTCGACTGCCTCGAAATTGTCTTAAGTTGTTTTTTGTCGATAAGCTTTTATTCAAAAATTTGTCTAGGTTCTGCAGAAACTGAAAACTTTACTGCAAAAATGATTTATGCTAATTTTCTTCCGAGCAAAGCCAGTCATTTTTGTTCTTTTATTCATCAGTCTGTAGATATGCAACGAATTCCGTTGACTTTTCAATTTATTTTCTGAATAATTTCCCTTTTTTGACGGCTAAGAATGATTTCCTAACTTAATAGATTGAGATTCTGCAACAAAAGATAGTTGCTGAACAATGATTGCGCCTTTGTGTAACAAGAACAAGCTCTTTGGTTTGTTAGTGTGAGGAAGGCTGTGTGTAAAAACCATTGAATCGTGCATTGCTTGCGCTATAGAATCCTGGGCACAACGACTGACGCCAGAATTGTCATTTTGCATGTTAGATAAAAACGTTTGAAAGTAGATAAGGAACGCTGTTTCGACGAATGTCTTTTCTAAATGTGAAATGAATAATAATTGACTTCCCATTCAATAGATTTCTCGTTTTGGCTCCATTGATTAAAAACTAAAGCCTATGCTAATGCAATTTAAGAAACTGTTAGTCTAGTAGCTATTGATGGTGATTTGTATATCACAATGAAGCGTGTTAAATTTAGGCCCAAATGCGATTAGTTCTAAAAGCTTTTCAGGCTGCTAAATACCGTGAAGTGAAGTGGAACGAGCTATTGATAGAATACTTTGCATGCTTGCGTACTTTATGACGTTGCTTAAGCTTCCTTCAAGTTGAATTTTATTGACACATTTACAAAATACCTTAGCAGATTTATCTGAAATAATCCCCATTTTCTATGCCCTATATTCCAGTTGTCACTAGTCAGTAGTAAGTTTCAGTGTTGTTTTAATTTACAACTTAAGCATCATGAAAAGTACTTTTCATTGATTTTCAGCGTGGTTGCATATGGTTGTGTATTACAAAAGTTGTTCTGATTCCTTTCAAAACATTTTAACATTTTCTTCTTAAATACCGAGCTTACTAAGATGGGTTTATATTTTGCGCAATATTAGTTTTTGATTTTCCACTCCCAATTTTTTATTTTTTCTGGAAGTTTTTGTCAGATTCTCATCATGAAAACTACTTTTCATTGATTACCTACGTTATTTCTTATAGTTTTGTATTACAAAAGTTCTGATTTGTTTTCAAACCATTTTAACTTTTTCTTAAATACTGAGCTTACTAAGATGGGTTTATATTTACCCAATATTTTTTTGATTTTCCGCCCCCAGTTTTTCATTTTTTCTGAAACTTTTTGTCAGTTTTCTCAGAATTAATTTCCCATTTTCTAGTCAATTCCTTATTTCAAGAATGAGAATAAAGTACAGGATATACTTATCTGCTGAATCTACCTGCACTTACTCTTCGTAAAATAATTGCTGATATCTTCGCCATGAATTTTTATTTTTAGATACTAATATATCAACAACGCTCAAAATTAGCTTGAGATCAAACCCCAGGAATAGGACAATTACTAAAGTTATTAAAACTATTCCTGGCAACAGTATTATAATCTCCTTGGCTACCAAGTTGGTTTTTAAATGTTCAGACGAACGTTTATCATTATTAGACCATGTCTGAATTGCATTTGAACCATAAAGCTTTCTGACGATAGTTTATCACGCTACTGGACTCTGGAATGCATTTTCCAAAGTCAATTCAATTCAACAATTATGTTGGTATCCACCCAAAATGAGGTAGATATCGATGGTTTTTGTGTATACTGGCTTCCAATAATAATTCCTCAATACCTCCCCAAAACACTTCGAAATTTGCGCCTTTCCTTCAACATTCCTTTGGATAATTGGTGACACACAGGTTTGGGAAACTAATTGATAAGTGGAATCTCAACTCGTGATATTTTGATGATGACATTGAAAACAAATGGTAGCAGTTCTATAGACCTAGATTTTCCTATTACAGCTGTTTTACAATGCGAAACAAAGCCATTAATAGATTACTTCCACACATTAAACAGTTTTGTGGATTTTTGCGCTGAGCTTATTTCAAGGCCCCGATGCTTTCTGTACTGCATTTTTGGCCTAAAATTCCATTGTCAGCATATTGGAGACCTTCCAAGTCCGGATTTGATTCATGAGCCAAAAAAGTGCTCGTCAGCATTGGTAAACTCGTCTAGACTTTGCTAGAATAAATGCCATTAGTAACGAAAGGGGTTGTCAATCGACGGTGCAGGCTCTCTATGGTGGCATCAACCTGTAATCTCAATCGTGATGTCTTTGAGTGTAGTTATCATCGACGAAATTAATGAAAGAGTGGTTGTCAGCGCAAGAAAACTATCTTTTGTGGTGCTGCAATTTAGCTGAACTCACTTGAGATGATCGTGTAAGAAGAAGATTTGAGAAACCTGGATTATAGTAGATTCGTTTTGGATGGACATGTGCGGTGCTGCCACCTACAATCGTTAAAGAAGCTGTAACTTTCTGTCATATGTGTGTGCTGTACTTCGGAATATGCCCTGCTCTGCCTTATACACTTTTGGATGGTGGGCTTCTCCTAACGACTTGTACGCTTGCAGTGATCGACTGGCTGTTTGGGGCAGCTGAATAAAGAAATTGTATT
This sequence comes from Kryphioiulus occultus, assembly GCA_034687865.1. Classification (NCBI taxonomy): domain Eukaryota; kingdom Metazoa; phylum Arthropoda; class Diplopoda; order Julida; family Julidae; genus Kryphioiulus; species Kryphioiulus occultus. Next base: position 15,503 of record JAQGAF010000944.1, on the reverse strand, counting down.
TTTATGTTGTGTTAGGTTAGGTTAGGTTAGGCACAGACTAAACAAAAACAAATTAAAAAAGTGTAAACTGCGACAGCTAGGACGCGTTTCATTGCTCTATACTTGACAATTAGGGTTGATATATAGATTGTGTTCAATTTGGTGCAGGGTATGAACATGTATATCCCAAATGTGTTCTATATTTGGTCAATAGTACAATTGCCTCCAAAGGTTTCTCTTTTTATCATTTCTGATGTTCTGTGATGTTTTAGCATCATGGCAACTAATCCTGATCAAACATCCATTTGTACTTGTTGCTGAAATCTGTCTGCAGGAGACATCTTAACAATATTTTTCTCGATTTATTACATTGGGCATGCATCATCAACGACATTTGCTTAACTTTGATATCTGAACATTTGGCTGCACTGCGGAATCCGTGAAAGTTTGCTTGTCCTAATCGTTCATATGCTGGCAGTGATTGCCTGCTGTTGGGCCAGTTTTAGGTTAGTTTAGCTCAGTTTAGGTTAGGTCATGCTAAATGCAAATAAAAAAAATTTCATTTTAGATTAGTTTAGTTAAGATTAGAATAAACACAAAAACGCAAGTGGATAACAAAAAATAAATTATAAATTGCGACAGCGTGGACAGGTATCATGCTTAACATATTATTTAGTTTATCCGAACATTTGTCATGGATATGCCTTTATGAATATATGGACATATGGACTTATGAAACATGTGGACACGATGAATAAAGCATGTCCTGCATGCTGCATTTTCATGAGTGATTCCATTTTTCATGTTGTCAAATACAACATTAGATATTAGACAAGTTTTCACCTGTAAATATAATTGATGGTGTGCCACATTCGTCATGTCTTAAAATGACATCAATAAGAAAACCTTTAAATCTGAAGGTTTTACTTCGAAGATTCGCTGTTTATGATATTCGTGGCTATTCTGGTAAAACTATGGCATTGGTTCTTCGGCATTGCAGATGAAAGGGCATTGTTCTTAGTAAATCTCTGTCTAACAGCGCTGTCAAGTAGCTTCTGGCAACCGTATGTCTTCCTCATCTTGTCTTGGATAAGTCTGGGGATAGACTGCCCTGATGCAATGGATTTTTCGTGATGAATATTAATTTTTCCTTGGGATTGTAAACGACGTATACGAGGCACGAAGCCTTTGTTATTTATGATTTTTTTTCTTGAATTTTGGTAGTTTCGAAGGTTTAGTTTTATTGCTACAAGACGGCGAAAGCCCTGGTGCTGACGTCACAGCAATATTTGATTTGCAAGGGGAGAAGAAAGCCAGAAATGATATTTAAATCACGGAGAATTCGTTCCCGTTTTTTTAAACATGGTGCATCTTCAGATTGCAAATTCAAGATATGACGTGCCAAATGCCTGGAAATAGACAAATTTGAAGCAAAATTAATTCGAAGGTGATGGTACGAGGCACTAGAGACGAATCTGAAAAGCCAGATGTAATGAATGAACGATGGAAATAAAAGATTTGAAAGCTTAGTTTCTCAAATTTCTACCGATGGATTCGAGCCAGCCAGTAACACTCACTGGATTACAAATGGATGACAACTGCAGAATCCCAATGATGTTAGAATTTTGAAAAAAAATGATGGAATATATTATTCTATGCCCGAGGAGTGCTTCAAATGACGTGCGTCATTCGTTTGTTGAAGGAAATACGTCTTGAAGTCTGTCGCAATTAACTTGCCAAGCTACAGGAGAACGTACTGTAAATAATGCTGACTATGTATGACGATAACTGCGTTGGGATACTTTCTGAATCTGTATGCATCCCATATCCTGTGAATGAGCTGATGCTGTTTCGACCTGTTCAGTGACATTGGCAGAATTATTTGGAAAATCTAGGCTAAAAATCCACATTTTCATGCAGAAACGTGGAAAACTTGGTTGTTTTAGTGAAAGAACGTTAGTTTGGCAAATACTGACGCCCCATAGTATAACTTAAAGCCAATAACAATGAAAAACAATACATGTAAGCAGGGTTACCACAATCCTGGAACACCTGGTAAAGTTAGGGAAATTTAAAAAAAAAATATTGTATTTTTACATACTGATGATAATGATTAGAGAAATTCAAGTTAGGGAAATTAAAAAAAATAATAATGCATTTTATATAATGTTGCTAGATATGACAGAATTCTGAAGAATTTGTAATGAATTATCATTTTCACAAAAATACTTATCTAACTTTGATGTTTCTTTTTGAAAATTTGTGTTCAATCTTCAGTTTATATATAACAAGCATTTCTTACATTGTACATTGGCTTATACCTGTATGTCATACTTTTCATTTTCAGTGTCCTTGGCGGTCAGAGGAATTTAATTCAAAACCTGGAAAAATCAGGGAAGTTGAAAACTTCATCTTTGGGGGTACCCTGATAATATTGGCAGGGTAACGTAGGTGGTTTCTATGAATTGGAATTGCGCATGCTCTGATTTGAAATGTTTTCCTTTATAAGTAACAAATCTGTTTCTTTAATATTTTAAAAATCGTTAAAGAACATAAAACTAATGGGTCAAACGTTGCGCAAAAAATGTGCCGATATACATATATGAATAATTCTTACCAAACTGAAAATATTGATCATACGCGCATATAACATAACTTTTTATCCTGTGTTCATATTAAATTGCTGAAATTGTGTGGAATTAAGGCATATTACATTGCAGAAATCGCATTAGATTTTACGGTGTTATTGCTTCTACACACAAACTAGCAGTATATACATGTACATGTATGAAGCTGAAATAATACCGTGGATTTTTTATTACAAATATTAATATTGGTTTATTTTATCTCCATATATTTGAAAAACATCACTTTAATGGGATGACAAGACTACCTGCAACGATTTGACGAACAAACTTGTATGTACAGTATATAAAAGCATTTAAGTTTTTCTCAATCGTTCAGTATGACAAAAGTTAATTGACTGCCAAATATCTCATGACCTTAATATCCCCCACTTGGGAATGAAATGGGTTACAACATTTTAACTGTATTACTTCCATAAACTTGACAAACACAATATGCTGGCAATTATCTTTCATCGTCTTTGTATCGTGTTATGTGCGAAGCACGATACATGTTGCAAGTTATTTCTTTTCGATTGGGGTGGCCTTTGCAAGTAATCGAGCACCAGCATGAAATTTATGCCCGCCTGTAATTGGGTCGGAAAATTGTGCACTCACTCGGCAACAAGCATTACATTCAATACATTTATTTTCCGAACTATGTAAACTGGCTCTAAGCTTCTTGATTTCTAGCACCGTGTTTGGATGCACGTTTGTAATTAGCTTTTTATGAGATGAGGTTCGAGAAGGGGAACGTATGCTAAGTTAACTGCAATTAATAGCCCGTGCCTAAAACAAATTCACAGAATTAAGGACTGTTGAGTCGGAAAATACCGAAATGCGGTTGAGCATTCACATGGAATGAAAAAATGCTTCTTTTTCGCTCACTGATCCATCGATTATCCGCCATCTGAATTGGTTAATTTTTTGGGTGATAAACTGCAACTTTCCGTCCCCTAAAGATTGAGTGACCAAGTCATTTTCAAACTTAGTTGGATAAAAAGTCGTTTTTGTCACTCGTAACAAATCGAGGATTTTGAGAACTTTTTTAGAAAGACATGAATTTTAAAAAAAATGTTGACAGTAAAGGGAACGTTGTAGGATTGTATATATATGGAGAAAGTACCCTATTTGCAGTTTATGAATTTCAATGAATTTCTTTGGCGTTTGCTATAAATCTCAATAATCTGAATTGTAAAGGTTTCTTTTCTGAAATATAAACCACCAATTTTTCATTGTGGTGAACTGTTTCAAAATTTGTTTGGAAATACTGTATGAGATAGCCCAATGTACTTATAAGCGAAATTTCCCGTTATGAGTTTTATAAACGTTTGAAACAGTTCATCACAATGCAAAATTAGCGGTTTATTTTTCAGAAAAGATAACTAAAGTCAGATATTACGATCATATAAGGGGGGCGCTGCAGGCGAAAAGTTAATAAAACAAAAGCAGATTTATGAATGGTGGATTCTTTAACAAATTTTTGTTGTAATCCATATGAAATTAATAGAACATTCTTATCGGGAATTTGTGAAAAAGCTAAAAAAAACTGCTTGTAATTTTCCATCTAGTTTGTAAAACTGGATTCTAGTAGGGTCTTTCTTGGGTGTTAGGATATTTCAAATCATTGTATTTGTCTTAAGATCATATAGGCTGCATCTTGTCTTTTTTGGAAAACCAGATAACAAATGTTGTTTTTCGCCCAAATTTCTATTAAAAAGACTTGGATTATTTTTTACTTAAGTGAACGCCAAACATTATGATTCTTATGACGTTTTCCTAAGTATTCGGTTAGATATGTTAATAACGCAGGGAAAACAAAGAATTGTTTGTTAAAAATTATACCCAATGCCTGATTTTAACGAATTTTTAAGAATTTTCCAAACGTATTAATGACATGACGCAAAACCTAAATTTTGTATTAACTTGGCCCTGGGCACGGAGATAGTTGTTTAATTTTTCATACTCGACCCACATTGAATGGAAACAAATTCAAATTTCTCATGTTTCTCACTCGTAGTTAAACTGAGAATAATATTCGTGCGAGATCCTTGTTTGGCCTCGGTAACATCAAAGCTTGCATCATATTTTCTTTGTGCAATGTTTATAGAATGCAAGTAATTGATGGTATCTGCAGAATGCTGAGCTTAGCTGGTTTCTCAAGAATTGGGCTTGATATACAGTATTTCAGCAAATTTGTTTTCGCACACTATTTGATTCCTTTATTTGTGGGTAATGACGTCAATTCGTTGATAGCTGAGAATAATTAAAGCAGTTTGGTAGGGGATTTTCACCTCACCATGGCACTATTTGTGTGCTTGTAATTGATTTTGGAGGCTATGAACAGCTATTTATGCCAAAATTTCATTAGGGGGCTTTGGGCATGCGCTAATGCTGTCCTGCGGCAAGATTGACTTTGTTTGATCAAGAACCACCGATTTTAAGAGGTTGCTGATTTTACATGGCTATGCACTTTTCCCATTGATTTCTTTCTCGTTGACGAGTAAACTACGGTTATGTACATAATGAACATCACCACTTTTAATTTATTTTGTGTGTCCTCAAAGCTTCTTCAACTGCTACCATTCGCTAATTAGTTCATAAACGCGCTACATCAGTTAAAAAAGAAGCAAAGATATGGCCCTTGATGAGTTTAATGTTGTCAGACAGCGAGGTATCGACTTCTAATCCTTTGTTGATTTTGGAACTATTAATAGCCCCCAGCGAAAACACCCGTCTTACTTAACGCGTCATTAGTTTCTTGTAGCCAAGCACTACCGAGATTGTTTCCTGAAAGAAAGTTATTTGCCTCTTAATGTTTTTCTTTCTTGAGTGCCGGGTTTAACCAATCCAGAACGGAAATGGGATTTGCTGAAAACATGCCATGCAAATTTGCACAGTAATCCAACTGTTAGCACGCACACTATGTGCAATACGCCCGTAATGCAGTTAACACGCCCAGAGATGATGAAGTGAAATTTCGCAGAGTTGAAATTCATTTCACGTGTGATGACGAAGAAGAAAAGCAAAGAGTGAAATGGAAAGTACTGTTATCAACTATTAAGAATTTTTTTGGCTGTACATCGGTATTGGCCCTGGTCCAGGGTGGACACAATGAGAATGTGGGCTACTCCTAACGGCTTGTAGTCTGGCAGTGATTGCCTGGTGTTGAGGGGCAGCTAATTCAGAAATCACATACACGTAGGTTAGGGAATGTTACACATAAAAGAAAAAAGAAATACACTAAAAAATTAAATTATTTCCGATAAATTGGGCAGGTGCCATTCTTGTTTATTAGGCAAGTAGTATTGAAATGTATTTTGTGAACGTTTTCTAAAATGTTCATGTTTATGTACATGTGTGTGCATCCTTTTTTAATTTTTTTTTTGAACAATTGTTGGCATACATTTATGCAGAATAAATGTGAATTGGAATATAATTCCCTTGGGAACGACTAAATTTTCATTTTTACTTTTTTACTTTTTTACTATTATTTACGTTGTATCTATTGTCAATGCTTTTATTTCCAGCATAAACTTAAGCGATGTAGAAAGATTCGCTTCTAATGTCTCTTAGATTTGTCACCAGAAATGGAAAAATTGTTTTATACACCCTTACAGAAACCGTTTTGCATAAATAACTAGAAAAAGTTTCAGAGCATGCAATGTAAAGGTGGTGATCAGCAAAACAAAATTCTGAATTTTCATTTCTGAAATTTTTAAGCCAGAAATGATTGGATGAAATATTGTTTTAAAAAAGTAACGACCATATGACAGATCATTTCTGAACATTCTTAAACCAGAAATGAATGTCTGACAATCACTCCAAAGCCTTGCATTGTGGAGCACACAATGCAATAAGTTTGGTTTTGAGGCCAGTGGTCAGCTCTTCGATGCATCTCTAGTGGGTTGTTGTTGTTTTCCAAGAACAAAGGATGTTCTGGTAACCGACCAAAATATTCCGCTGAATCGCTGCATAATTCATGGACCGAGGCCAATATGTCAGCGCTGTCCTCAGCCCCCACTCATAGCTACACTGTAGACAGAGGCACTTGGTGGAAGACTGCACGTTGATCATAAAGGAAGTGACGCACTCGCCTAAGCTGGCAATTGTTAGAATGATGCAGTGTATCGATTTTGTCGCTTCAGACTTTGAATGCTAGATGGCAGCTGTTGATGGCCTGCTGTGGGTATTGATTTTCTGGTGGTTCCAGGATACCACGACAGAGGCAGAACCTGTCAGACGAGTTGTGCCATCTTTTTGGCACCAAATTTGAAACATTCCATGATTTTCTTTGTCGCTTTTTATTCAATTTTAGCAGTGTATTACGCAAGGAAATGCTGTGCTTCGGAATATAACCTGCTCTATCATAGACAATGTGAGAAAGTGGGCTTCTCCTAGCGGTTAAATGGTAGTTCCAGGATTCCACGACTGACGCAGTACCTGTCAGACGTGTTGTGGCATCTTTTGGCACGAATTTCGAAACATTCCATGGTTTTCTTTGTCGGTTTTGTTTCAATTTTAGTAGTTTATTGTGTTAAGGAAAGGCTGTGCTTCGTAATATGCTCTGCTCTAGCATAGGCGCTGTAAGTGGGCTTCTCCTAGCGGATAAATCAGACATTAAATTTATTTGGTTAGTTAAGGTAAGGGTAGGATATACATATGTAAATACGAAAAATACGAAGTATAAACACGTGTAATTCATGCCTGATAAACATGGATGGTTGAAATATCGATGGATATTTTTTGCACATTTGGTGCAGAAAATGCATGCAGGCCAGCTATTTATTCACATTGAACTTGATTTTAACACTATTTAATTGCACTACGTTTTGCAAATTAACCATTTCCTGTCACACAAATACACGGTTTTACAAGTTCTCTAACCTATAGGTATTTTGTTGATTGGCCAGAATTTTGGTCACTTTCATGCCTGTAAGCGTATTCTTACATGCACTAAAGGCTATTGCCTTAAATATACATGTAGAATGGCGCGACGTCCTCAAATTTTAGAAATTTACTCTAAAATATCCCTCTGTCTTCTCCAATACTGTATGCTGTTACTGTATACATATAGATACCCACTGGCTATATAGATATCAAAAATTACTTAATTTAGGATGTTTATATACTGTTGGTTCAATTCAAATCTAATCAGAATGCCCTTCAGCTACATTTCTGTTACCTAAATTAAGCTTATATCGTTTGGAGAAATGCAATGGTAACCGAATAGGTTCTGGAGTCCCTAAAGTGAATTTGAATGACAAGCTACAATATCTCTATCGTTTAACTTAAAGATGCATTCCCTCAATCTGGAGTTGCCTCACAACGAATTTTCAATAAAAAATACACATACATGTAGTTTGAACCATACATGTACTTGATTACCTCTATTTTGACCGGTTCAATTTGAATTTTGTCAATTAAAATCCATTTATGAATTTACTACGGTGTATAAGTGAACAATATTATCGTGACAATTTAAGGAACGGAGTGTATGTAGTGGAGATAGATTTTTATCGTTCCCATGGCAACGGGAGTCGCGTTTGATCAAGCCATCAAGAGATGGAGTTGGGATTCCATGATGTGGGTAGATCTAGTTGGAGACATTCATAAATACACCACATTCTCTTAGTCATATCTTTCATGCTGGAAATCTCGAAGAATTTATAAATTTGTTAATTCCCCAGTTTATTGTAAATTGAACAATCCAGAATAAAACTTTTGATGGCTTTACCTTTTTAGTTATAACTGTGGAATTCCTAACATGAAACAGTGACCCTTTGGACGATTCATTTAAATTGGGAGACAATAATCTGGCATTTATGCTAGGTTATTGAGCAAGTATAGGTTATACGACTGTCTTATGCTATTTGAATATTTGTTTAAATATGCATTAACAGTTCAGTTTCCTAGCATTTCTTGACAAGCTCGAAGAATTTCTAAAGTTGAAAATTCCCCAATTTACTTGTAAATTGAACACGTTGGACGATTCATTTACATGTAAATTGGGAAAAATTAATTTGGCATTTATGATAATTTATCAAAACAAGTGTCCTCATTAGTTTTCTTGTAATGTGGGCATTGGTTATACGACATTTTGAATGTTTGCTATTTTGTTATGTATAACTGGTTATATTAATTATACCATAGCAATCCTTAAGTAACCTATAAATGTATTTGAAGTTGTACTTTGAAACCAGTGGAGGTGTGCATTTTTCCTTTAATCTTAAGAAACTGTTTAATGTATCAGAAACATGTTTCGAAAACATTGAAGATTTTTCAAAATATCAAGATACCAACACGATTTTTAAAACCGAACCTAGATTAAGCTTGAACCTTGTTTCTGAGCTTTGAATCCAATTAAGTCTAGTACGACCTTTTAAAAATACCTAAAGTATTATGAGGATGTACAATATTTGGAAGTTTTACTTGGAAACCAATGGAGGACTGAATGCTTACTTTAATCTTAAGAAACGGTTTAAAGAACCAGAAAATTTCTTTCGAAAGCATTGAAGATTTTTCAAAATATCAGGATACCAATTTGATTTATAAAACCCATCCTAGTTTAAGCTTGAATTTTGGTGTTGAGAGTTTTGAATCCAATTGTCTAGTGCGCCCAATGATGATTAAAATCATACACACAATTTAACTTACCTGTAGTTCAAGCTTGATTATGTGAAGATACCTGATTTAAACATGCTTGAACATGCTTTAGAAATGTTCTGTTGCTTTGCTTCTTATCGTGTCACGTTGGTTTTCCGGTGCCATTTAATAACTGTCGCTATAAAAAGATGAAATAGAAAAATGTCCTCGTCAAAGAGTCGTGATCTCTTTTGTACAAATCTTTACTTTCATGATAGCAAAACATTTTCTGAGCATGATGTTGTATGATCAACACGCAATCGTCAAAACGCGATTCTTGATTCGGGTTTATGAAAAGTGAATGGCTACCAGGTGGTATTTACAGTAAAATGTGAACTCTGGAGGTGATTAGAAAGAATCGAACACATCTATAGACACTGGAATGTTCTAGACGACTTTTTTAAGAAAATACTCGGATTGTCATGACAACAAATCCAAATAAGTTCTAACAGTGTTTCTCGCTAGAGTAAGAACCTACTACTATTGCTTTCTAGAATGAAAAAAGTGGGGCATGCAATTACACGAAGTCATAAGAAGGAAAGATGTGGTACTGCTAAATTATACGCCCACGTGGTGTCGAACACGGGTAGTATTCATTGAATGCATTCGTCTCTAAGAACCTACCTGTGCCCTCTAGTCTGACAAAAGGTCCGTTACATTGCGCACACTTTTGTTTTGGGCTGTAACTACTGTAGGTAATTCGTTTCGGTATCACTGTATGCCGCGAGGTTAAAAAATGGTACTGATGGCATGCTTTCATTGGCCATCCGTGTATTTGTATTGCAAAAACGGCAAAAACTAGCATATTTATTGGGGAACTTTTGGCATAAGATACACAAAATTGTGTTCAGTATACAAAGTGGTTCATGGCATATTGTATTGAAATGCTTAGGAAATATGAGAACTTAAGTACAGGACGTCAGCCAATTTAATAGCTATAGATCTGGGCAAGATTGGGCTAAAAACGATTAGTTTGGAATTAGAAAACGATTCAGTGAATTAACGAATTTTTGTTAACGCAGGTTAGGTGTACTGCAGCATATTTTAGCTCTGCGGGGTACAGTAAATGTACCAGTTCTCAGAAAACTGTCTGTCATTGATATCAGTCTTTAATGCATAAAATTAACATCAGTAAACTGTGCTTTGTAAAATTCGTATTCGAAAATTGTCTTGCATGCATAAAATTAAAATCAATTCGTAATAAATTTCTATTCCTATTCCAAAATTGTCTTGAATGCATAAACTTACAATGTAACATCAGTAAACTGTGCATTGTATGGTCACATGCTCTTGGTTGAACACCACTGATGTTGACTTCACTGACATTCTGTGCGTTCCACAAATTCGTAATAAATTCCTTTTCCTATTCGAAAATTAATCATTTTTAGACTAATATTGCCCTCCTCGCCAACTTTCAAATGGGAACTTGGCATCTAACATTTGCAGATTACGATTTGGAAAGTCAGTATAAAGTCATTAATTTCCTAAGTCCATTTGGACATCGAATTAGGATGCTCCATGACCGACTTCCTATTCCATTGCAGTATTGGATTTTACCGCTTTTTAAGCATTATCATCATTTATCTTTAATCGACATGGCACACCCTTTATACTGTCAGTTTTGGAAGTTCTCAATACTTTGATTAACGTTAGTCAGCTTGACTGAAGTATTGCAATTGAATCCATAAGTGAGAACTAAAATATTAAAACGATATTGCCAATTTTAATCCCTTTAATTTCACCTTAGCGTTGTTTGTGACAGTTTGAGCATCAATCATTATTTGATTCGGTTTTTTGGGTTATTACATAATTTGAAGCAGAAGAATGTCATTTTTCAGAACGCCTAAAATAAAGCTTCTCTATCCTTCGATTCGACACTGTACAGTTATCACCTTATGAAATATTTTATGTCGACAACAACGCTTTTATCAATGAGTGGTTTAGAGCAAAGAAGTGTTCTTATGCCAAGAAGTCCCAGACATCTAATCAGCGAAAATTAAGTTTAAAACCGTCCAGTTGTTTCTTTGTTAGTGTTAGGGTGTCCGTGTTCGTTTAGGTTAGCCCGGTTTGTGCAAACCAAAGCGGAAATTAAGGGAACAAACAACAACGCTTAGTTATTTTATAAACGAAAGATTTTATATAGTAAAACTTTAAGTGAAAAACGTGTCCATTAATTGGTTTAACTCGGCCCTGTGAAGTGTTCCATTCACGGGGAGGGTGCATTGGGCATGCTTTTGTAACAAATGGGGGTTTCGTATTGATATCACATTTAAAAAATCCATATAAATAACAAAAGATTTGTCCATGCAGTCACTGGAGAAAAGCCTTCGAGGGCAGCCTGACCAGTGCCCAGTTTTTGCATAGTGAATCACCTTGAATTATTCGTGTAGTTGAGCGGATCACCACCTTTAAAATGGTCTTTGATGTATGCCAGGCCTCTCCTTATTTTCTATTGTGAGTTCAATGTAAGCGTATTGATCAAGAAGAAACCTGGAGAGATTTTGGAATAGGTCAAGAGAGGACAGTCTGTCATTTTGACATTCTTGGCATTACCAGAAATGCTTATTTTCAGAGTTATTTCCAATGAGCAATGAGATTCGTGGGCAATTTGCCTGATGTTGGAATACCATGTTGAGCTTTTTCGGCCATGACTTCCGGTTGGGCCTCGAAGGCTTTTCTTCGAAGACAGAACTTCTTCCACCAGCTTTCGAATCAACAGCTTGTGCAGTCCTCTGGAGAACTGGACTGGCAACCAAGAATCAACACCCTATGTACAGTACATACTTCGTTCAGAACTAGAAGCTAGAGCAACATGAATAAATGGAATAGGAAAAGAAAACGTCCTTTGGGTGGTTAAGCTCTCTTTGGAACAGTAGATAACATGAGTTGTTTGTGCAATGGACGCTACAGGGTGGTGGGAGATGGAAGAAAACTGTCTACTAGGCTACGGAGGTGTTCTCGTTCTAAACAGCGCCGGATTCCGTTCTAGACATAGTGAAGAAGTGAGAAAAGTGGTGTAGACGAATCGTATTGGGGTGTGTGTTCATAGTAGTAGTTAGCAAATGGGGTGGTAGTGGTCGGATGGAAGCCATTTTGACGCTGGAGCGGTTTCCGGAAGTTGCCTGATGGACATTCCTCGCTGCTACGTGTACAGGGACGTGGTGCAATTATGGTTAACGAGTGCTGGACTATGTTGGCGAAATATCGTGTTTATTGTGATGCTAATGTTATTGCTAAGAACGGTATGGTGCCCCACATGCTGCCCAAGGTTTGAAGTGTCCATGACTAATGGAAGCATTTGCTGTCTGGTCGTACCAAGAATGTCCTAAAGGTGACCCTTAGAAAAATTTAAAATATAATGTTAGTTAATTTATAGTATCCAGTAGATATTTTTACGTTGTATTATTGGTATCCGAAATTTTCAACCTTGTAAAAGAAACCAATGCTGGGGTTTATGAGGTTTCAATATTGGCTGTTGAAAGTTTCCTCCATATCCAATGTATTTTAAAGGTTTTCAAAATGGTGTACACTCATTATACTGTAAGGTATGCTAGGTATATTTTTTACCTGATTACACTTACTTGATACCTGTTGAAACACGGTTATGATACCCCAAAATATTTAAAAAAAATGGAAACCTACCTACTAGAAACTTTAAAAGTACCTTTCAGTTTTTTGTAAAGGGATATTAAGAAATGGAATCATCAACTTGCCTTTTCTCATTGCTCATCACATTTTCATTACATGTGCAGTTGGAAAATAGTTAGGTCTTAGAATCCTTTAAAAAAAGCATTTCTAAACCTATTTACCATCAATGCTAAAGGGATTTTCATGTATTCAATTAAAACTAAAATTCATTATTAATGAGTGAAATATAATGCCGAATCAATGAAATATCAATGTTACCATATTTTTTTGTGAAATGGCATCGTTGGTGGCAAACTTCGTGCGTTTCAGATGCCAAAACGTAAACTGGGTTCCCCGGGCCTGGAAATGTCAGGGAAATTGGATAAGCCTGAAAAGGTTAGGGAAAATGACCGTACTTTACAATAAAAGTTAGGGAAATTCGACACTAGTAATAAGTTTTGGATAGCTGGTTATTGGGTAAAACAAAAATCAAACAAATGTTGAATCTTTTGTTTTTGTTCAAAAGCAACACAGCATTCCTTACATTGGCATATGACATAATTTTGGATATTATGTAGTCATAGTCACGGAAATTTGTTTTTAAACCTGGCAAGTCAGGAATGTTGAACGTTTCATCTCTAGGGTAACCCTATAAAGGAAAATTCAGACACATTTGGAAACATGTAATTAGTGAAATGTAGCATTTCGGCGTTTTCACATTGAAAGGGCGAGGACAAGTAATATAAATCTTGGAATAACTTTTAGTCCGACTTTCAGTGTGAAAAAATCGTGAACCAACAGTTCTTTTCCAATATCTCCTTTAGACCAGTCAATAGTTACCTTCAGCTATGCCATGAAAATAAAATCATTGCTCTCAAAACTGCTTTTGAAACTTGTTCCTTGCTCTGTGTGGCATGTGCATGGATTGGGTTAAACATTGCCATGGGGTAAACAGAAACTGTAAACAAGCACACTGAACCAGCCAGTTGTGCCAATTTACAATAACTCCAGAATAAAGTCTATTTACATAATTATTTCTTTCACCCGAGCGCTAGTACAACTTAGCGAAGCTATATAAAATAAATCAGAATTCAGCTCAGTTTCAAATCCGCCTTATAAATGATCGAAACCAAAATTTGAGGAATTTTCTCCAATCTGCCTAGCCTAGTTGTAGCGATAGGGAAAACTCGACCCTGATGCGGGGGAAAAACAAGCCGCAACCGAGCCACACTGCAGCAAGCAGTGCTGCCAGTTAAAACTCCCATTTATCCTCATGGTCGCAAAACATGCAGCAAATTCTACTTTCTGCTGTGAGAATGCGTTCTACCAAATTCTCGCTCCTGTCACCTGACGGCGAAATGGCTTCCACGTGACCCACCGACGTTTTAACTGGAAAATCGCTTTTCGATCTTCCGCATGCATTCGACGTAAAACGAAACGGCATTGTCTTCAAGATGAGCTCGCTGACCTGCCTCCAAAAGCCAGTTGCCACACGCGTTAAAAGCTATAAAGGAGAATGATATGCCAAAGATTTATAGAAGAGTCATCACGCGTTACCCTGCCCAATTTCCAACTTGGGGGGGCCGTGACGTCAGCGTCCACCCTAAAAAGCACCGAAATGTTTGTTCGTCGAATTCCAATGGCGGCAAATGAAGGAAAATGCAAAAAAAAAAACACGTGGTGCTAGAAAAGGGAGCGGGGTTGCCGTTCTGGGTGTCGTCCATCCGCCATCTTGGGGCACCGGAAAGCACGAACCTGGTGAGCTGGGGAGAATTCGTCTTCTGGGCCCAAAGGGCCTTTCAGGCGATGAGATGGGGTGCCGAAAAAAGGCAAACGCAAGTGGAGATCACCGTAAATAAGGAAAAGACTATCAAACACACTCGGTCCACCACCATGGCGGCGAACTTCCAGTCCATGATGATCTCCAGGGCGTCATCGTCCTTCCGCATCCGGTTCGTGATGAAGCGCAGCTCCTTCAGGATGGCCGTCAGCTCCCGCTGCACCCCCAGGCACGGCTGACCAGAGCCGCTGCCGTCGTCCATCCCGCTGGACACTCGCAGGTAGCTCGTGCTGTTGGCCGTCTGACGAAAGTCATCGTCAATGTCCAAGACGTTGGCCAGTAGGCTCTTGCTGGAGCGTTCCTTCAGCTCCAGCTCTTTCATCTTGTTGTTCATCATGATCGTCTTGCGGGTGATCTTCTTGCCGGGCCTGTCCATCCGCAGCACCCACGGTAGCCACTGCAGGAAAATAGTTTTTATCTGGAAGGAGATTGATCGGTCAGTGCCCACATCGGACAGTTCGACAGCAGCCCTTGTAATCAAAACTGACATTCAATTTAATTCAACTCAGTACCCTACTATCAGTAATTAAATACCATGTGGTAGGGGGTTGTGTCCGTCAACCCAAATTAAGATTCGGTGGGTACCACCAAGACATCATTGTCAAATTGAATTTCTTGAAGCTTATGGCTATCCTTTGGAAGACAATTCCAACGTCGAATGGCATGCAGAAAGTAAGACCAATAGTAAGAATCCGTATGGGCATGCAATTTCATAAGCGGATTGGCATGACAAGTTCTACCACCTCGGTGGTTTCGTTTAAAAATTCCCTCCACCAAATTAGCATTTT